>JAUZNJ010006751.1:0-18275 GCA_034780135.1 Jordanella pulchra
TATCTATCTATCTATCTATCTATCTATCTATCTATCTATCTATCTATCTATCTATCTATCTATCTATCTATGTCTTGACTAACAAATAGAAAACTCAATACAAACATATAACAAAAATTTGATATATGTTTGTATTTTTTTAATTTTGATTAAAAACATCCAGTAATTATCAATTTGATAATTACTGGATGGATACCACTACTACTACTGATAATAATTCGTTCAAGTTTACACTAAGTGTGATATGGTACACAGAGCTGAGTTCTGTGGGAAAGTAATAATTCCGGATGCCATTGAATGCAGCACATTTCCTGTCTCCACACGGGAACACAAACCGGGGCGGTCAGACAGGCGGCAGAATACGGAACAGAGCGGCACAAGCTTTCACACGAAACGGTGGTCAGCGCGCTCTCTAACAGTAGTTAGTCTGGGAAGTATGTCGTCTCTATGGGTTATTAGTCTTCTAATACAAAGAATACAGAAATGTCAGTGACCGTTTATAGCTGCGCCACGGGTTGAGACTGTTTTGACTGTGTGAGTAAACTATCCAGAGCCACCCCTCCTTACACAATCTCTTGGATACCGACCTCCCCGGGCGGCGGCGGCGGCGGCGGCTTCGAGTGTCCTAATGGCGGACCCAACAGAACCAGCTCTCGGGAGCTCCGATGATGACAAGACTGAACAGATAGACGATGCAGAGCTGGCTCTGAAAGGAATCAACATGCTGCTCAACAACGGATTCAAGGAAAGTGATGAGCTCTTCAGGACATACAGGTTTGTGTGGGTCTCCAGGCAGCTTTCAGGTTCAACCACTGCCTGCAGATCTGTCAAGTGATACACCGTGAGAATTCAAGCAGCATTAGCAGTAGTCATGTTGGTTTTAGTTTATATAAGCACCTGAATCATAGCCCTACTTTGTTTGGGTTCACCTTATGATTTGGTCACAAGCTGGATTAGTGTTATTTAACGCCCCCTTTAGAAAATACTCGCTGCCAAACAAACTTGTTTATGGACAAGTATTTCTTGAAAGATGAATCGAGTGGCTGACTTGTATTTGATAGCAGGGCGTTGTAGTTGGTTTAACTAACTTTACTGTTATTTGTTTTTAAAGAGGATTGCCTGTCTAACTGGTAAATGTATGTGTCAAGAGTTTCCATTAATTCAGTAGCTATTAATTCTTCAGTATAAGGCACTGCATTGGTTTCAGAGCTTGGTATCTAGGTATGCTTTGAAGCTACATGTTGATGCCACAGAAGGTAACCCCTGTGTCCTGACCCCCCGGTGAAAAGCAAAATGTCACTAGTCCCACTAATTGCTTTAAGCAGCAAGTGTCATCCTGCTTTGTCAGCATCAGCAATCAAATATGGAAGGAAGTGAAACAGTGAAATGCTTGGCAGCATAAATCATTACCTAGAGAGTTTCCCTCTTTAAAACAACATAATGCATTTAAGCTTCTGTATTCAGTAGCAGTTTGACTTGACATGTTGAAATCTGTCCTTGGACTCACAGCAGTGTTTCATTTGACTGTTAAATAGACTTGTTGCTGGAGTGATTGTTTAGATCTGGTGCATTTTTTACTAAGCCCCCTAACTTGTGTTGTGTTTTTTTTTTGTTTTTTTTTTTTTTGTTTTTTTTAGGAACCACAGTCCTTTGATGAGTTTCGGAGCGAGTTTTGTGAGTTTCATGGTAAGTAGAGAAGCTAAAGCTAAAGTCGTCATGTTGTAGGTTTTATTTTTTATCCCAGCTGGTCTTTAGATTTTCATTTTAACCTTTAGAATAACACAGTTGCATTCTTTTAAAAACTGACATTTCTTTAAACCTACAATTTAGAGCGAAACAAAAGATGAATCTATAAAACACCATCCTAACTTAGCGCTACCCAAGGTTCTTTATAAACTTACAGTAAACAGCTCAGACCGTACCATACGAAATAATCAAATTCAAACACAAAATTTCTAAAAAGTTTACTTGTGAGTAGAACTTTATGAAATTTAAGCATCTTCATGAATGTTTATTAAACTTTACTTATCTTCCAACTCCACATCTTCATAAAATAAGTTAGATTAGTCATAACCTGTTATTTTATTCATAAATTGTTTTCGCATCCATGTTAAATCATTTTAGGGTTTTTTTTTTTTTCTTTTATGGTCCTCGTTCAGACCACCCCTACATACAAGTATTTGATGTGTGTACGCATGTTTATATAGCGTTAGCAACGTTAGCAGTTTTCTATTGTTACCTGATCTTCGACACAATAGTTGAAAAGTTAAGCAAGTAGCACCACTGATCGACTCCCTGATGATTGGAAATCCCCCGTTTTGGTAGAACAGAGACAGGTGTGGTGAAAGCAAGACTGGCTAATGTTAGCATCCTCCCACTAATGAAGTCAATCATGGAGGAGGAGTGAGATTTGCAAGCTTTTGTGAGTTTTTATTTTGGTTCTAACAAAATGCCCACATGGAACAAAAACAAGCCACCTTTGCACTCTGCATTGTTCGACAGATTTTAGCTGTAGCCCAACACCAACACACACGGTTTAACTTAGAAAAAAAGTCCAACTTCTGGGCGATGACGCCTTTAAAGATGCTGTTTACATTAGATTAAAGAGTTTCATAGATAAACTCAAGAGGACTTAAAACCTTGATGTTTTTCAGTAGTTTAATGTTAATATGGAACATTATCCTTAATCAAACTTAGCACAAAAATTAAGGAGAATCCGTTTTTGATCAATCATTTTTTCTCTTTATGATGATGCTTCTTGGCAACATATCCTGTGCTATTAGAAAGCATCTAGGGATTTCCTTCTTTAAGCAAAATCTACTTTTTGGTTTGAGGATTGAAGTGCTGTGTGAGAGTTTCAACCATAAAGAACCTGCCTAATATTCTTTATTAATGCCAAAGGCGCCAAGAAGATTAAACAAACTAGCAGTGAAGAGTTTTCTGTTGTACAAGTACATCTTTCCTGCTGGACTATTGTTTTCAAAATTAGAGGTTGAGAAATATCTAAAACAAAAGGCATTATAAAGAAAGAGTACAAGACGGAAGCTAAGCTTAAGGTAACAGAGCAGAAAGTTGGGATATTACCGTTGGTATGAAATGCTGTTCTAAGGTTTTCATACATACTGTATTGGTTTCTAAAGATGAAAATAAGGATAAGAACGTCTCCAGCTTAAATGTGAACTCTTTAAGGGGAAAGTGTTCGTGGCAGTTAGTCAGATGTGGAGAAAGATGAGAGAAATGTGTGAAGAGAGCGTTAGATAAGAGACCTAGCAAACTGACACACCACCTGAGAAATTTAAAATCGCTCTGTGATTGGCCATGTCTGTGAATTATTATTCAGAAAACATAAAGTGTTGTAATTCAAACAAATGTTGTGATTTCTCCTCTTGTTCTGGTCAAAGTTAATATGGAAAGCATGACTGATCTCATTCTTTCCAGCAGATGTGTAATCGGTATAATCTACTTTATGTTGGTAAAATGTTTTAGTGTAAATGGAAGCTTCTCCGTCAGTATTTCAAACATCATTCCACTTTTGGCTACAGAAACATCATTGGTGGTTGGAAGAGTAAAAAAATGCTTATATGCAATCCTCAATTTAGCTCATGCACTGAGGAAAAAAGCTAAATATTGTGGATGAATCCAAGGCAGGGAGCTTTAGAGAAAGTAATTATTGAGATTTGTTCAGAAAATATTCAAGATATAGAAATCCCTCATTCTCGATTCTAATTATGTTTAAAACACGTATAAGATGTAATTGTAATCCTGCTTTCTGAGCTTCGTTACTCATCCGAAGATCTTAGAATCAAACTTTTATGCTTCACTTTAAAAAGCCACAGGTCACCATCATCTGGCTGCACTTTGTTTTCAGAACGCTGTAATGACATTTGAAGAAGAGAAAATGCAGATGGCCTTTGAGGACCTCAAATCCACAGAGAGATTGTGTGAGAGTGAAAATGCCAGTGTTATTGAAACTATTAAGAACAAGATCAAAAGGAGTGTGAGTAACTTCCTTTATCTATTAGCCTGGATGTTGTATATGCATTGAAGAAGAGCTATTGTTATTTGTTTTCCTAAAACCTGGAGTTGATAATTAATGTGCTTTAACAGGGGGACTCCCACAGGTCAGGGTTGGCTGCTCTGGACCGGCTGCAGAGGCAAATCATCATAGCAGACTGTCAGGTTTACATCGCAGTCCTTTCTTTTATCAAACAAGAGCTGTCAGGTAATATCCAGGAGAATAACTCAGAAACATTTTGCTTTTTAAACAAGTTTTACTGAGCTCAGCCATTACTCTCTTCCAGCCTATATCAAAGGAGGCTGGATCCTCCGCAAAGCCTGGAAGATGTATAACAAATGTTACAATGACATCACCCTCCTACAAGAAGGCAGCAGAAGGAGGGCGTCTGAACAGCCGGCAGTGTCTCTGCCGTCCACCTCAGATCCATCCCATAGCAACCGATCCTCCTCAACTGGACCGAGTCAGGCTCAGCGGTTGGATGGCATCAGCCCAGAGGTTCTGGACCGCCTGAAAGGTTCTGTCAGCTTTGGTTATGGCCTTTTTCACCTGTGCATCTCCATGGTGCCACCACACCTGCTGAAGATCGTCAACCTGCTGGGCTTTCCTGGAGATCGCCATCAAGGCCTCTCTGCGCTCACTTATGCCAGTGAAAGTAAGGACATGAAGGCCCCATTAGCTACGTGAGTATGTGAGTGAGCATGTTTAACTGAGCGCCTGGTAGAAGTATTCGCAGCCATTTAACGTTGCAACATACCATCATGTTTTTTTCAAAACCCGTGAAACCCCTCGAGTCAGTGCTCATTGCAGAAGGCATTCAGCTATTGGTTCAGCTGTTTTAAGCAGAGTCTCACTCGTATTTGCAAGAGAGGTAGTGCTAAAGCAGAAACAATCTATTCAGAGTCCAGACACACTTTATAGGATTCAGTTTGTAAAACAAACACTTGTTTTACAAACAGAGCAGTTTGTTAAAGAAACACCTAATAATAATAATAATAAACTTGATAAACCCCTTCAGTTATCTCCTAACTTGCACCTAATTAGCTGTGCTGCATGTCGGAGCAGCATAACGTCTCGGAGCATTAAAGTCTCTCCCATCTCTGATACAAGAGAAAACTCAGGTTTCTAAGAAAATGTACACTTATTAAATAATGATTAGATGATCGTTAAGATCAACTAACTTTAGATTCATTTATTGATGGATAAGTTACTTACTGTCCAATGGACAGGCTCTGTGTGCTCACACTGCATGATTTGTGATTATAGAACCAGAGAAGGGTGGTTTATAACTTAGACCATTCTTCTGAGCTCAGATGCTGCTGTGGTGCAGACATGCTGTAAAAAGTCACTCACCCACACTGAGCGCTGCAGTCAGCCTGGACTAACTACAGTTCAGGCAGCAGAAACGTCGCAGACATTTTAGGGCATAACACATCATCCATTTACATCAATATCATTTTTCATCCTCCAATACTCCTCTGTTTCCTTGTTTCTGTTTTGTTGTATTTGTTTTGTTTTTATTTTCCATATGGTTCAAGTAAGGGTTGGTTTTATTCTGGAATCCACCAGAACTCTTTCCTGTCTGTCGGCTGACTTTTCCTGTTGGCTTGTGAAATTCAGGGGGCTTGATGCAGAGGTGTCCCTGGTGCCAGGCCATACTTCATTTATGCTGAACTTTCCACAGTCCTGCTAACCAAACCTTCACCTCACCGTGGCTGATGTGTACGCATTGATTTTAATGATCCGAGTTAATTGTACCACAGCGGCTCCGTATTCAGTGTGAGCCTGGTGCTACATATAGCACCTCTGGAGGACTTTCTTATTTGAATGTCCACATTTTGTAATGCTCCTGCAGATCTTTGAAACGTATTTGGTTCTTTAAGTGTCAACCTGACTCCTCAGTCCTGTCGGTAGATCTCAATTATTGACACATGCAGTAGCATTCCTCTGCTTTCACACAAAGAAAGACATTTATAAATGAAAGAATATAGGAAAGTTCAAAGGGTTAAAAAGGCTTTTGCAAGGTGCTGCATGTATTATAGTTTTAATAGAATAAAACTGAAGTCTAAAGTTTTAATGAAACCTCCTAAACAAAAAATAAAAGCAAAATGAGTTGAAGGAAAGACGAACGGCTGACTAAAGCTCTGCAGTACTGCTGACCAAGTCATGCCTCATTACTCAATCACTTCTGTATTTCAGTGTCTTAATTGTTTTATTAAAAATCATGAGCGTTTTCTCCAAAGTCCCCGTGTGAGTTTGTTTATTAGAAGCCTGGGGTATTTGGAATCTCCCCACTCTGATTCGAATAACTGATCAGTTATTAATTCTTTGAGTCAGCGTCATCAAAACCATACATACAGATAAAAAAAAAGGAGATGGTTATTAATTTATGTTCTCTGCTTTCCTCACAGCCTGGCCCTGCTGTGGTACCACACCGTGGTGCAGCCCTTCTTTGCTCTGGATGGCTCTGACACACAAACGGGATTAATGGAAGCTAAAAGCATTCTTAAACAAAGGGAGGCCACCTATCCAAACTCCTCCCTCTTCATCTTTTTTAAAGGCAGAGTTCAACGCCTCGAGGTAAAGACACTCAAAATGAAATTATAAAGTTGCTTTTCTACTTGTAGATTTGCCATAGCTCACCTTAGCTCAAATGATTTGAGTTCCTGTTTATTTTCCAGTGCCAGATCAACAGTGCCTTGAAGTCCTTCAATGAAGCCTTAGATCTGGCCTCTGACCAGAGAGAGATTCAACATGTGTGTTTATATGAAATAGGTAATATTTCCCCCCCTCAGGATTCTAACCTGCATATGCGACACTTCTGGTAATTTCTCTCATGGATGGCTGTTTCAGGTTGGTGCAGCATGATCGAACTGAACTACAGAGAAGCCTACAGAGCGTTCGAGCGACTGAAGGCAGAATCACGCTGGTCCCAGTGCTACTATGCTTATCTAACAGGCGGTAATACAGAATGGAAAACTTGCAAAACTATTTTTACTTCTTCAACATTTTCCATATTTTACAATCTCATTTCATGTTATAGACCAGCACTCTTTAGCTCTGGCTCTTGAGGTGCTGTGTCTTGCAGATTTTGAATACATCTCTGCTTCAACAGACCTGAGTCTAATAATCAGGTCGTTAGCAAGCCTCTGCAGAACTTAAATGTGTACTGAGTAGGCGTAGGAAGCAAAGAGACCTCTAAAAGGTGCAGGACACAGCATCCCGAGGACTGGAGTAGAAGAACCTTGTTGTAGACAAACATTACTTCTGGGGTTTTTGGGATGTGGGAAGAACCTGGAGCATTGTTTTAATACATTACATTACTGAAGAAGTGTGAAAAATGTGGAATACCTCCCTGGATTCAAAACCTCCTTGAACCACGTTCTTTGCAAAAACTATAAAGTCTTTTGGCAACAGCTTTGCAAATCTGGAAACTGAAATTGTCCTTTCATCAAACTTAATTAGAGCAGAGAGCTGAACTCTTCAAGTCTTGACAAGTATCTCAAACTAGATTGATGTCTGGACTTTGACTAGGCCAGTTTAGCTCAGGATGGTTCTCTGATCTGATGGTAACTGCATCTTTAGGCTCAGTATCCTACTAGGTACCATTCTCCAGTCTGCTGCTGCATTTGCATGATATTCTTCCAGGTTTGTCTTTATGTAGCTCCGTCTTTGTGCTGATCAGCTCTTCTATCCTTTTGAACCAAGGACATTCCACCAGCATGATGCAGCCACTGCTGTCTTTTACGGTCTAGATGTTGTGTTCAGGGTTTTCGCTACCAAGAAAAAATAAAATGACGCTTAGATTCACTCCCTCTAATGGCAATAAGTGTTGCTGGTTTTTGTTGTCAGCGTAAAATGAAGAAAACTACAAATAGCTGTCCCAGTTTTTGTTTGTTTTTGAAATTATGCATTACATGTCTTCCTTTTGTAATGTGTAGAAATTGGGAAAACACTGAAGGAACAGAATAATTTTTGCACGGCGCTAAACTTGTTCTGTTGTAACCTTTAACCTGCAGCTCTTGCCGTGTTTTCTAGTGTGTCAAGGGGCCACAGGTGATCTGGAGGGTGCTATAGCAACCTTCAAAGATGTTCAAAGACTTTTCAAACGCAAGAATAATCAAATAGAGATGTTTTCCTTGAAGAGGGTGAGCAATTATCTGGCTCTTTAGTTTTTTTGCTCATCGTTAATGCAACTGATTGGTTCATTTTCACGTTTTCCCTCAGGGAGAGAAGTTCCAGAGCTCTAGTTTATCCAAAGAGCTCTGCATCCTGTCTGTGATTGAGATTCTGTATCTGTGGAAAGCCCTGCCCAACTGCTCCTCTGCCAAGCTGCAGACAATGATTCATGGTAAATGCTGTAAAACACAGCACCTGGTTAAGAGGCTGCCATCTCTCTTCTGATTGTGTTTTGGAACACAAGCACTGTGTTTCTTTGTTGTTCCAGTGTTGCAGGGGATTGAAGATGTGTCATGGGCTGGCCTGAAAAACCTGCTTCTTGGTGCCATAAGCAGATGCCTACTTAATACTAAAGATGCCGTGCAGGTACGCATGTAGTAAATAGTGTAAGATCTTTATGATTCACAGCATGCTTTGCTTTATTCCTCTAACAGTGTCTTAGTTAATCCATGCAATCAGAAGTACCCACTATATAATGGTTATTGGCTCACCTCGTTTCCTTCCCTGCGATCCATTGCAAATCTTCCCCCACAGTATTTTCACCTGGCAGCGAGGGACGAGTTTGGACGTCAGTGTAATTCTTATGTCCAACCCTACTCCTGCTATGAAATGGCTTGTGTCCTGCTGAATTCCCCAGAGGTACAGTTTCTGTAGTTGCTACAGAGAGAGGTTTTCCTCTTACCTGCAGAAATATTTCATTTAGTCTTTTTCTTTTGCAGACTGCAGCAAAGGGTCAAATGCTACTACTTCAGGCTAAGGTACTTGAAGGATTTATTGTTTTTGACTTTTTTCTCGTTTTATTAACAAACTCTTAAGATTTCTACTATCCGGCTGATTTCATATGATTAATGAGTGTTTCGTGGAAATCACACTTTTATATTCCAACTAGTCTAATAGTTGGTTGAAATAAGCCGTAACATTTCAGGTTAAAATGGACAAAAAGAACATGTTAGGATTAGCTTCTTTTTTTTTTTCACCTCTCAGAAATGGAAGCCATAAAGACACTCGGTTCTCTATAGCAGAACCCTGTTAAGAAACAGGAAGACTTTTGCACCACTCAAGCTGAGGTTGGTGTTGGGTTTATTGGTCTGGCTGTGCATAGAAATGACTGCTCTTAGTCTGATTGCATGACGAAAGCTGAACGGTCGGCACCAGATTGCAAATTACTGCAAAGAAAATTAGTCATAGGGAAAAAAAATATTTACAGCCAAGGAAATATTTGTAATATTTAGGGGACTAATAAAGAGGCAAGTTCAATGGCAGTCATGTTTTAACTAGAAATACTGCTTAATGAAGCCGTCCTGGGCCACTTTCACCCTGCTCAGCTAAAATAAACACTCTTCTCTGGAGCTTCAGGTTGCAGAAAGCAAGGAGCACCTTTCATTTTCACTTTATACTGACTAGTATTTTGTTGTATTAATATATAGAATTATTAGTAGACCCTCAAGTATAAGATAAATAAAAAAAATAAACAGACATTATCTTATCCAAGATAGCAGACTTTTAAACACAGGAAGCATTAAACAGCATTGCTGGACTACTTTAAGCTTCCTGTCTGCTAAATTCTCACTCCCTGTATATAAAAAAATGCTATATGTGCTCATTCTTTAACTTTATTTTCAGCCCGGATGCTTAAAAGACAAAAAAGGTTCACTGAGGAAAGAAAATCATTGTCTGATTCTGGTCTAATTTAGAATCAGCCTGGCTTTGATAAAAAATATGACATGTTTTAAAAAAAAAAAAAGAATATATTTGGTTCAATTCATCAAAGAAAAAGAGATGGCAAAAATAAAAAATCAAGTGATTTATCTGCCTTTGACTTGAAACTTTGTTTTTGAGAATTTATTAAAAAAATGAAGAAAATTAGAGTTTGGTTTGTGAATTAAAGTAGAGATATTAATAATACCTTGAAGATACCTGCACGCCTACCTCCTGACTTTCATTCACAGTTTTATATGCTTAGAGAATTTGACTCCTGGCGTATAAAGTTACTTTTTTGTTACAGTGATCTATTTATTCTTCTAGTTCTGCAGAGGAAGGAAAAATGTATTCATTCATTGATTTATATGGATCTTTTTGTGCAGGAGGACTATGCTGGCTATGACTTTGAGAACAGGCTCCATGTTCGTATTCACTCAGCACTCGCATGTATCAGAGGAGCAGCCCAGCCTTGATATTGGAGCAACACCTTAAACAAAGTGGGAACGCTATTGTGTTTTTATTTGAATGTTTATTGGTCAAAAGGTCTCCATTAAACACAAATGTTTCATAGTGGAATATTATGTTTTAAAGACCTATTGCTACTACTGCACAATACATTAGCACATATGTTTCTTTATATTGTGAGTGGTTTGAATTAAAACATAGTCTGCACATGTTTAATATATCGAGCAGATTTGTAAAAGAAAAAGTGACAGTTCACAAAAAAATCTCTTCAAATGGAGACAGATAAGTTAATATTTTGTGAAAGCAAAGAAATTAATTAATGTTTGCTAAAGCAGAAAGGACCTTAGTCTTGGTTTCTCATTATTTGTGTTTTAAAGAATTTGCTAAACCATTGCCATAAGAAGTATGTGAGTATTGATCTACTTGAAGTGTAGTTCTTTCTGGGAGTAAATATGTTTTGAATACAATGTTTAGAAATGTGCAGAGATGTTCCACTTCTAAGTGGTGTAAATGCACACTAAAGCCCTTTATTGTCAACAGGTTTTACTGTATATTTGTTATAAGGTCAATAAAAATATTTAAAAAAAAAAAAAAAAGAGCTTCTTCAGCTATCAAGCCATTCTAAAGCAGAGGCAAAATATTCAGATGGGGCCGTGACTCCACCTCGAGAAGATGTCTCTGAAGACAAAACCCTCTTTCATAGGAAACAAAAATAAAAACAGCATCAATGCAACACTTTACTAAAATAATTTTACATTTTACGAGCTGCTGTTTTGGTTTGAGAAAACATGAATAAACAAAACTAAACTATGGTGTCATGCTTCTGAAACGCTTTATGTAAATATTGTGGTTTCTACGATATTTAGCTTTTGGAAACATTTTCCAGCTGCTGTAATACATTTTGATCTGTATATTTTTACCTTCAAGCCTGATTTAAAAAAAAATGCTTCATGAAAAAAAAGGTACATTTTAATATCTTTTTCTGCTTGTTTAACGAAACCTCCGAGAAAGGATTTGCCAAACATCTTGATTTAGTTTTAGAATAGACATCCAGTATATATTTGGTTTTACATAAATTGTGCCATCAGGCTCCACTACATGATTTATTTGAAGTCTTTTTTTGGTAACTTGATCATTTTGAAACCAAAGTAATAAAGGTAAACCAACAGGTTTTGTTTCTAAGTCAGGAAATTTGTGATGTTTCTGAGCATATTTAAGCAACCTTTAATAAGTATTTAGTTCTTGATTGTTAATTACATATCTAGAATACATCTGAAAGGATAAATTGGGTTTTTTTGAAGTGAAAAGAAACTGGTAGATTGTTTTCAAAATATAAAATAAACATCTCAAACATGCTGAAAGGGAGGGGGAGCATTTGTATAAGCCTTCTTCAAAGGATAAATTCAGTGGAAAAAAAACCCCTCTTAATAGTCATCAACCTATTAATGATTTATACATGATAAACTTGTGTTTAATTTATTTGAATCCACCTGTTCTGTGAAGGATTCATCTTTGTTAGAGAACATTTGTAAACCTTAGGCAGGTCAGGGACAGAGAACTGTTGAGACATTTAAAGCAGATGAAAATATTAGAGGGTGTAAAACTTGGAGCATTTCATTGACCACACTTTCATCAATTAACTCAAAAAGGTAAGTAGAACATCTGGGAATCCACCCAGACTTAGACTCACCTAAACTGACAGGTTGGTCAAGGAGTGTTCATCCGTGTTTGGCGAGACGAGTGAAACCACCCTCAATAAACATCACTTCTACTTTGAAACATCTTAGGAGCTCCTTGTTGTGGGAAAGCTGATCTTTAGCCGCAGCAGGAATGAGTCGGAGTGGAGAGTTAAGAATATAATGGAGGCAAATAAAAGACAATACTGGGAGAAAGCAGGTTGGACTGAATAAGACCACCTTAACAGTGTCCGTGGATTAACATTAACACATAAGGTTACAACACATTTAGGTGGTTTCATCTTTTTATTTTACAAACCAAACTATCATGGTATAAGTGGTTCTCTTTATAGATTCATTTTGCAGTAAGACATGTTTACTAGGATATATGTATACACATTAATGAAATAACAACTCTATTATAAGCAGGGGCAAAAAAAAAAAAAAAATCAAACACATTCATGTTAACACCAGAAGAATGCACCACTTACTGTAACAAGTGGGGAAAAGGCATATCTATCCGTTATCTACCCTAAAACTCTGCATTGCATAATGATATGCATCCACAAGCGTCAATCAATGCCAAAGCAGTGTTTAGGGGAAATGAGCTCAGGCTAAGCTGCTTGAAGAGCTGTTCTCATCTCACTGCGCTGACACTGAGGAGTAAAATGTTCTAACTGAATAGAAATAATGAACACACTTGAGTTAAACTAAGGTTGCTCCATTTATCTAACACACAGTAGCTCTAGAGCATGTTCTACTCACTTCACTACATGCTTATACCTGTTAAGTCAGTGAAAGAGTTAAGTTTGTGCTTTTTCTGTTCACATAGATCTACTTCTTTCTTCCCAGAATGAGTTAGAAACATCAGCTCCTCTTCCATGCCGACTCCAAAGTTTAGCTGGTAATGCATCACCAGAGTAGCAGCAGTTGGGCAAAGGTAGTAAAATGGAAATCCATAAATATTGTATTTAGTAAATGTCAGGCAGCTGAGCGTAATTCCGATCCCAGTAGCCTTTTGTGTAGAGCCAGTCCTGAGCCTTGTCATGAGGGTTGGGCCCTTGCTTAAACCACCTGCAGAATGATGACAAAAGAAAAAAAAACTAACAATGAAAAAAAACAAAAAAACTGAACAACTGTCCAATAAATAAATTGGAGAGTTTTATCATTTTTGTCCAGAAGAGGGCGATAGAGAGTAATGCCTAATATCAGAGCAAGCTGTGGCCAGAGATAAAAGCAAACCTTGGGCCAAGTGTGGAGCTCCTTCTTAATATTACAAATATAAACAGTTTATCACAAAATGGGGAAGATGTTAAGTTAAATAAAACCACAAATGGAAAATAATCCAAACCATACTGTAGATTTCCAACCAACCTTATTTTCCAATCCTCTGTCGATTTGGAGCGTTTTTTATGGGCTGTGCGCTGCTTCTCCTCAAGTCTCTTCTTCTCCGTGCTTGCCAGATCTAAAACACATTAGTACAGCAAACTTAGCACCTCCAGAGAGGCAATTAAAGAGTTGCAGAAGCACATAGAATCAGGTCAGGATACCTATATCTCCATTCTCCATGGCACGGATGTCAGGCCTTAAGCGGCTATCAGTGGGAGGAAGGACACCTTCCATGCTCTTGTCCAATTCATTCAGTTGCATGGCAAAAGTGGAGAATGCATAGAACTGCAATAGAGTGACACTGTTGAACTCAAGACTCTCAGTACTATGTCTGCTATAGACTATACTGCACCTTTGCTGAGTTTTCCGGTCGAGGAGCAATTTTCCAAATAAGCTCACTTCCAGGGATCACCTGGACTGTCTCGGCATCAGGTGGAGGCTTTTCCTCTGACTCCTCGTCAACATTGCTCTGAGGCTGTTAAAGCAGATGATGGATGCAGTCAGAGTCAGCCTGAAGCATCACTGAGATATGCAACTGTTTAGGACATTCCTTATTAACCTAACCTCCTCTTTGTACCAAAAATGCACATTCACATAATGATGAGGAACTTACAGTTTTCAAAGTTATTTGCTTCGTCATTAAGTTTTCTTTACAGTTTATGCACTTCGTAGAGTGAACAATGTGCATTACATTGGATTTCTTCATCTTCACATAATCAGGGCAATAGCAGCAGACATCATTTAGAGGAAATATAACATAAGGCAGTATTTAGTTGCAGTACTATTGCTGAAAATAGTTCACATTCTCCTGACACTTTTATTCCAGATTGCTTTAGAGTCTCAGCCACAAAAAAAAAAAACCCTCAGCTGTGGACATTAAGGGCTGTTAGAGTCCAACCAACTGGCCAAATATACTACTGACATGTAGAGTATCAATGGCTGACACTGGAAATACATTATTCAAGCAAACAATGCCCTGTCGACTTGTGTCCTAATAAATGATACGGAAAAAAGTCTACAAAATGTGCAGCTTGAAGGAGATGTAAAAACATTCAGCGATACAGTTTCATTACAGTTTAAGTTCTGAAGAAGATCCTAAACTTTGTCACCACTTTCCTCAACCTCTGAACCACAAAAGAGTTCATATTCTGGTTTGAACATTTAATGCTGGAGTTGATTAAACTTGGTTTGTTGCGATCTAATACTTATTTGAATATTATTACTGCTTCAGCCTGCAGCCTTATGCAGTGAAACCAGTTAGTCTGTACCCCAATAACAGGTGAAAACTGGTAGGTCAGTCAGGTAAAACCTAAAGTTTCATGTCAGATTTAAAACGTTTTAATCATTCGGATGAAGAACTTGGATTTGTAAAAATCTCTTACCTCTTTGTTGCTCTTTTTTTCCTCCAAGTTTTTTTTATCCATCTTTTTGTGGGCATCATAATTTGCTGGGTCGACTGTGTACAGACACTCAGTCCATTTTCCATATATTGCACAGAGTTTCTTCTTACTGCCAACAAAAACATCTGATGTTATCAAACCACAGTTTCTGCTACCATCTGCTATCTGTAGACAAAGGAGCTGAACGCAAGCTGTTTTTGACAGCATAGATTTAAACAGTCACTTATCATACAGTATAGCAAATATCTATATTTAATGACACAACACCTTTTGTCTTGAATGTATCCTTCGACTTTATGAAGCTCTTTTCCAAAGAGGCCACATGGTTTGAAAGTCATGCTGCACCTCTCTCCAGTTCTGAAAAATAACAACAGCCTGTTTATGGATTCTCTTTCACTTTTCTCACTCTGCAAGTGTTCATTCAACATTTATCATCTGCTCACACTGCTCTATTCTAATGCTGGTTGTCCCAGTTTTACTCCAAAGGTGAATCAGACAAACCTAAAGGTAGATTGCAATTCTACTGCAGAGCCAAAAGAAAAAGAACAACACTGCATGCAAATGAATCAGGGAAGTGACTTTGCAAAGAGAGACATTGATTAACACTGCAAAGACTGGGGATTGCTTTACTTGTGATTGATCACTTCCATGTTCCCATACTGCTCAATCCAAAGCTGACCAACAATGATGTTGTGCACGCAACAGGTGGGGTTTGTCCAGGTGTATGATTCATTATATCTGCAGAGATTAAGCATCACCCAGTGAGAACAGTCCAAACAATAATATCAGCTCCTTAGGAAAACAGGCTGAACTCACTTGGGAAGCTCCAGGGTGATGGTTCCTTTGGGTTCAGCTTCTATGCTCTTCCCCCAGAACTTCAGTTTGGGATATATCGAACCATGAAAGAGAAAATCCTCCTTAAGGCCCTCAGCGTGAAAGGCACTGATTGGAGGGTGATGGCTCACTTGCTCAGACACCCACCTGAAGCCAAGATCCTCTCTGGTGCAGAACAGGGAAATTAGCATAACAGGAAGTCCACAAACAACAAAAAAGCCTATTTCCAGGTTGTACCTGATCAGCTCGTATGTCTCCCCCAGCAGTGGGTTGAAGGGCTTTCCTGTCCTCTCCCACTGTGAAGCTACAGCTGAAACAGCAAATGCTGCCACACACTACAAAACGGTTCTACATGAGAGCAAAATCCTAGCTAATGATAAAGACTGTAAGATGCACACTGATGTAAATACATTTTTGAAATGTAATCTTCACTTAATAAAGAAGATTATTTTATTACCTTCATCCTCTCAGTTGAATCTGTTGCTGCATTAGCTTGGTGGATGAGGTAGGTGTGCTCCATGTATTCTGTAATCCGCTGCAAGAAACTCAACGGCTCATTAAAGATCACGGGCATGGCGATCTTTGATAACTCCTAGAAAAAAAAGAAAAAGAGTTGGAGAAAAAAAATAAGTAGAGGCATAGAAACATGGCGATTTTCTAAAGTTTTAAGGCTATGGTTATTTAACATTACCATCCAAGTTTTCCTCAAGTACCATGTTAATACATTTCTTCTACTGCATTTCTAATACGATATTTTAGAGCAAAATTACTCAAATTCTCGGTTGGAAAAAATGCGAAGGCCTTCTGAAGTCAGAATTCATAGAGGGAAAGAAAGGTCTTTCATAAACCTTTCCTTCGCAATCTAAAATGGCCTCCTTAGTTCTAAAACATTGACAGTTGTTTTAATGAAGAATTCAGTTGCATTTCTTGCAAGTTGTATTAATATTCAATATTTCCCATATACATTAAATAAGTGCATATTCAATCATCTCTTGTTAACTTGTTCACATTTGATGTGTTTTTGAATGAATACCCAAAAGTAATGAGCCTGGTAATCAGGTAAAAACTATTAGTGAATACTGGAGGTTTTCTGATAAGAAACTAAATTGTGATTGGAGATTATATTATTTTTAAATCCATCTAAAAACTATAGCAACCCCTAAATCTCCCTTTCTCTTTTTCACTTTATTAGGGTTCTCCAAATATTCCACTTTAAACTTCCATTTTGAGACATGCAAACATCAGTGTGCTTAACATGCTCATTTTGGCTATTTAGGCTCCAAATCCTGTCTGACCAACATGCAGCAGCAGCTCCACCATTTTTCAAATCAGAAGGGCAAATGTTTTTTTCCTTTCTTTTATCCACCAAAAATCTAATCACTCCTTAAAGCTTAACATTTGCATTTTAGAAATAACAACAAGAAAAATACAACAGAAACTATTCCTACATTTTAGTCTCACCATCAATCATCTCCACCAGTACCACAGTCTAATTAGGCAGAAAAGAAAGTCACATTATCAAAACATGATGTCTTTAAACTGATAGTTTCAAGCCATGTGGAAGGGAAGCTAAAATTAACAGGGAAAAAATCTGAATCAGCCTTTTGAGTGTTAGTCTGTGCAGCACATTGCTGTGCTGTTAGAAAATGTCTCACTGCTTTGCAGGAGTTGAAAGCATGTGTGATGCTGTGTCTCGTTGCCATGAGATGAATATGAGGAGAGTGAGTTATTGATACCCCACAGGGTCACAGGCTGCCAAAGCACAGTGTTCTCAGACTGTAGGTGAAATAACTCCTTGTCAGGACATCCCAAAGGTAGGAGCATCCAGGGTGTTAAAGATGTTCTTACCAGTTAGATAAACCCTCCTTTTCCCATGGGAGGCATCATTTAGAGTGTCCTACCCTTTTATTCCCCTCTTTGGTTTTCATTGTTTGTTGGTTTGAACACATTCCAGTTGTTCTAAATTAGTTTTACCTAAATCTAAATCTTTATGATAAGCTTTGGTTCTTAAACATAAAATCTTTTTTATACTAAACGGTGACATTATTGCATTATTATACTGGTAATAGTTTTCAACCAATTTTATTTGTTCCTGTTCACTCTGTGTAAACTAGTTGACAAGTAGTTGTTAAATTTCATAATATCAGTTCAGTGTTTAACTTAATTCTGTTTAACTTTGGGGTTTATTTTTTTTTTGTTAACTTTTTTCCGCTATCAAAAGAAATTGTTGAGATTTTATTCCATGACTTGAGTTAGCTGTTTGACAATACTATCACTGCAGTCACTCTTCCATCTGTTGCCCTAATGCCAAAACCTTCTGGGCATGTGTTCACAGGACAACATATGAAAGACAATATTTTTTTAATAAATAATTAATAAACGCCTGCAGCAGTTACATGCAAGCAGTGGTACGAGTGACACAAGCAAAATCTGCATCCTAGAAACAATTTTCGAACATCTAGTTTTAAACTCTTGAAATGATTTCAAAACATTTAACCAACACGGCAACAACGGTTAAATTAGCAAGGTTCAAAAATCTTTTTTTCCCCGCTTTGAAAACAATCAGATGCCCAAGTACACCTTGCTAGAGCATGCATATATATATATATATATATA
>JAUZNJ010006762.1:0-18273 GCA_034780135.1 Jordanella pulchra
AAATTAAATTTTAGACGCACCTCAGTAGTGAGTTGTGCTATTTTTAGAACTTGCTCCGCGGGCACCCGAAAAGGGCTTTGCGGGCAACCGGGTGCCTGCGGGCGACGTGTTGGTGACCCCTGCCCTAGACATCAAAGCTTAACACTGATCGCCATTGCTAATTTAAGAAACTCCCGGGTTCTCATTACTTTTCACAAGTTTTATTGGTATGGATTTGGACAAAGAAAGGTAGATTGATGAATCCTTTAGTGTCTACTGATGTAATGTTCAAGTAGTAATATAAAGTGTAGAGGGTTTGCGCTATACATTTAAAGGAAGAGACCATTCAAAGTAGTTTCTTTTAATAGGTGATGAGTAGTTAACACTGTATCTTACCTACAGTGTAGCTTTCATTCAGTATAACAAAGAATAAAATAATAATGTATTAAAAAAAGCCAGATTAGTTGATCCCAGAGACTGGAGATAACGGTACAGGACAGGACAAACCTAAAGTAGGGTTCTATCTTAAAACTATTTCTCTCTCATAGTAGTGTCAGAAAATTGATGTCACAATTGCATTAAGCAATAATTTACAGAAATAATATTTTTTTTCTGGAAAGATGGGGGTAAAAGATGGCACATCAAAAAGTGATCTTCCTGCTTACTTCCTATTTCCTTGTTAAAAAAATAATTGACTAAAGTAAAAATAATTACACAAGAGTTATCATAATGTAGGGCTTTCTAAAAAAATATTTTCTGCCTGGTGGATATTTTTTTATGTTAAATTTTTAACTGCCTAGTTGTTACCACTCTCATCTCTACTCCTTTATGTTACTTAGAGTGAGCAGATACACCTGCCACTCTCAAAATTACCCTCATTCCTCACAGCTGTTATCATGTCAATTACCTGCCTTTGTCTGCCAGTTTTCTTCCGATTATCTCCTCCTTCCCCTTATGAGGATCCTTCCAGTGATAGTGGGTATCGTCAGCCTTCCTGCATTCCTTTGCTCAGTCTGCGCTCACTGGATTCTCATCAGCTCTTGACTTTGGTATCGTCCTTAGCTGCATCTGCCTGTTGCCACCTTATTCAACCGGCCTCCAGTCTGCTAAAAGCCACTCATCAGTCTGTTAAGCCATCATCCGCCTGCTCAAAGCCTGCTACCAGTCTGCTTTCCTGCATCAGTTTGAAACTCCGATTCTTTCCTCATCTGCCACTTTAAGCCTGCCATCAGTCTTCGTGTCAGAATTTCTGATTATATCACAATCTTTGAATTTACCTTTTAAATGCTCACTGTGTCTGGCTGAATACTGGGATCTAAGAGGTTTAAAAAGGTAGAAATATGGTTCAATCTCTCTCTGTCTTGTTAGCTTCAGCCTCCAGTACAATCTGATTTATACAAAAATATTACATTTCTTTGTGCACAAGACTAATGTCTCAGCAGAATAAAAAAAACAACTAATTGTGTTCATCTTTAGTATAATTTATTAATGGAATGGTGTCTTCCGAGGTCAAAAAGACCAGTAGTGGATCCAGAATGCTGTATGCTTGCCTCCTCACCAAAAATAAGAAAGTGGAGCACATCTCCCTAATTCTAAAGTCCGTACGGTGGCTCCCCATATAGCAGAGAATAGACTATAATACTTATGATAGCCTATAAAATAGCTTAGCACCAAAATACATAACAGACTTGTTACCCTTGTATCAACCACCAGTGCTGAAACCCTAATTTGCTTTAAATCAACATTAAATAATCACTTTGTTTACAGTGGCCTTATACTGTTCTAGCTAAACATTAAATTTTTTAGCCCAAATTTCTTTCATTTTATTTTCTTATCTTTTTAATTATCTTGCATGTAATTTTCCCTTTGTGTTTTCTTATCATGTACAGACTTTGAATTGTCTTGCTACCATAATGTATTATATACATAAACTTGCCTTACCTTCTCCAAACTTAAAATGCTAAGACAGTTATGCACTACAGAAAAGTCCTCTGAAATTCCAAACTACCTTTAAGATTGATCCTTGCCAAATCTCATCCAGTGTCCGTATTCAAGTCATGCAGCAGCTATGCAGCAGATATCTAGACTGTGGGATACTTCTAAAACTACTTTTGATGCCTTTTAAGGGGATACACCTCTTTAGTCGCAGGTCTTTAATCCTCTGTTCATTTCTGTCTCATTAAAGAGGGCTAGAAGCTGCTATTAAGCAACTCATCCATCACTGCAGAGGAATGGGGTTTAAAAGGTTAACGGAAACAGATTTTCTTGAAATGGAGGAAAAAAAAATCTTAGTGATGAATGGAGTCTGCTTTCGGAAATTCACCTCTGGATTAATGAGTGGTATTTATCATGTAAAAAATTTCATGTTTATGGTGCCTGGTAGGGTGATTCTTCTCTGAGTGGATCACTTGATGGCCAGTGTAATACATTAGCCTAGCTGTATGTTATAGTCATGATCAAATGGTTGCTCCATACTGGCTGAGACATTCTGGTGTATTTAAGAAAGATTGAAATGAGAAATCTGTTAAATATTCAGTGCTACATTTCAGAGCTCTGTATCTTAACAAGACATATGTGGTTTATGTGCTTCAGTGAGTGCAGATTGACACAGTGTGCCTGAATAGTGGATGAATGGCACGACCAAATCTTCACATGGACATTACACTCGTGAATGCTGCCTAAAACCACTTAGCCATGTGCAGACCCCCCTCTCTTTTGTGTGCCGGTTCATGCTAAATGTGCTCAGCAAGGAGGCTGCGCCAAGCACCCAGCTGGATGATTTATTACAGAATACTCCTGATTAAGGAAAATTAAAGCAGGCTGCTCTTGGCTTCCTAAGTGCTTTGATAACAAGTTCAAGCAGTTAGTTAGTTGAAGGATTTGGACCTTAAAACAAAAAACAAAACAGTAAAGACATTTGGTCAGGCAGAGCAGTTTTTTCCTGTAGTTCCTGCTCATTCAAAGAATTACAGTGGTTAACATCCTGCTTCCTTCTCAACTACACACAGTAATACTAAAACCCCCAGCTTGTGCTGCTTTTAAACAGAGAAAGAACACAAAACAATGGGATACCGATAAAGAAAAAAAAGCAGCCTTGTCAGATTCATTGCAGTTTATAAAATATGACACTCGTTGGGTAGAGGTGTGCAACAGCCACATCTATTTAAAACGTCTTATGAAGACAAACAATGTGCATTTTGTAAACCAGCTCTTAGAAGAAAATGGGGAATTTAATCTTATCTGAAGTGGTAATCATAGGATGACCAGGAAAACACAAAAAAGCGCATTAGTGTGCTTTAAATGTTTCTTTTTTTCCCGCTGTTTGAACTTTACAACACCAGCGTGGTCATGAAGAACATGTAGTAACAAGCTGAAGACATACATACAGAAACTTGACATGAGCAGTTCAACATTGCCAGTGGTTAGGAAAGAGTTCAAGAAGCTTAGAAACTTTCTGGGAGAAAGCAGCAGAGTCAACTTTTGCAAATATATAGGCAGACTAAAACTGCAGGGCGGAAACAGCCGTGAGATAAGTTCCATCATCTCACTGGCTAGAATACTGTATTTGTATGAAGCTTGTGAGAGCATCTCTTTAGTTCCACATCGCCGCTGCTTTTCCTTTAACTTCTTTTGTTCCTTATTTTTTAGGAATTGTGCTCATGCCCTGTCAATCATGTAAAATAGCGCAGTAGGCAGAGCCTTGCCTGAGTTTATCCACCATCTGCAGTGGGGTCGCTCTTTATGACAATGACTGGCCGTTGAGGCACTCCCGCCGCAAGCACTGTGCTGGCTTCCACCAGTCTCCGTTGTGGCAGCGGCAGATGGTGCAGTCGTCCACCTTTACTTCAATTCCGGCTGGGATGATCGTCGTTCCGGCAAAGCAATTTGGACCTGTCGCATGAGACACAGGAAAAGGGGAGTGAGAACTACGAGAAATAGATGCATCTCCCCCGAGAGCTTCTTCTCTGCAGAAGGGGTGGTGGAGTGATGCAGAAAACTGGGGGGGGGGAGTTAGGGGAGTAAGAGCAGACGCACAGATCTTTTCACAGGCATGCACCGATGGGCTTGTTTTTGCAACACTAAAGCGCTTTTGTTAGTCTCCCCTTCTCCCTCGACATAGAGCGCTTTGCATCCTAATGCGCCACGAGCACAGGAGCCTGCCAGGCACTGCCTTGGCAGCACTGAGAGGCTGGAGTGCACAAAGAGAGGCAGAGGAAAAGAGCTGCTTTGAGAGGGTAGAGGAAGGGTTGGTGTTAATCACTTCACTTTTGTATGAAGGGGCCTAAGAACTCCTTATACTGTTTTATTAATTCAATACAAACATGCAAACTGATTTTCAGGGCAATAAATTACTCAGATTAATTTTGACATCTGCTTTATCCTGAAAGCTCAGTGGTTTACAGTTTTGTTTTCCATCTTGTTGAGAGGAATACTTTTAAAATGTTTTTGTACCACTGGAGTACACATTATTTCCATGTCTTTGGTAACCTGAAGTGATGGAAAAGCAGATAACTAAGTACAGATCACAATAATTCCCCCTAAAAAGGCTGTTATCCTCACACTGGTACAGGTAAAAACTAAGCAATATTATATTTAATCAGTTTTTCACATTTCAGCATACTTCTAAAGAAGATTTGATGCTATACATATTTCCCTAAACACCTTAGACCACAATAACAAGTGCATACTGATCAAAACAAAGCAAGTAACATATCAACTTATGTGAAAAATCAATTAAGATAGCTTTCAGTATCCAGCTTTGTACAACCTGCCCATCTAAAGAGTCCTCTAAAACCTGCTATAAAAAAACAAAATGTGTCATAACTCCTGAAGACAGAGCCACTTTCAAGGCCAGTAGTCATACACATTTTAGTGCCACTATAAAATTGATTTAATGTGAGATAATCTAATGTGAGAGGTGTGGCTCCTCCCAGGGATCTTGTCACCCATATGAAAATCTGAGGCAAAATATTCAACCAATTTAGGAAAACAAAGAAATCTTTGTATTCATCTGCTACTTAATGAAGTACTCCTTGTTAATACCCTGCTGGACCTCCCCTTCAGTTTTAGTAGAGTATAATTCTTTGTGGTTTAGATTCAACCATACTTTAGGGTAGAATTCCTCTGAAATTGTTCTCTGACAGAAATATCATTTTGATAGAGATGTGGTGTCTGTAGAGGTTATTTAAGGACAGTTTATTGCCAAGTTCATAAAACAATATGATATAATTTGAGCTTAAAGACTAGTGTATGATAGTGCTGAAACTAGCCGTCAGAAATGGAGGGGCATATATATAAATGAAATATATAAAATCGTCAACGTACAGCCCTTGGCTCATATAGAGGCTCCTTGTGGTTTGCCCTTTTCAGAAACTTGCCTATGTAACTTAAGAGGGTTGGATCCATCCTTGTATGAGTCATGTAACCCAGAGTGCTTTAGTACAGTCTGAGGATGGGTTTTAATTTGCCGAGGAACTTAGACCCAGCTTACATGCAGGTTAGATCTTTCAAAGACCTCAAAAAAAAGAAAGCTGAAAGTGATAAGCTGTGAATGGGGACGGTCTAGCCTTCAGCAGCCATCCCACTGTTACCTCAGCATAACTTTGGTTACTTAGCAACCGTGAAAGCATGAGGCACAAACTTATGAAGCCATTGCAGCCCAAGCATTGTTATTTTCTTTAAAATCTGAAAGATAAAAACAAATCTTAGAAAATTCCAATATCATTGTGACAATATTGTTATGACAGTTCTTACAAAAAAGGAAGTGTAACATACACCACACAAAAGTTAAAGTAAAACCTGTGCATAAACTATTACTTAAAGATTAGGGGTCTTCATTTTCACCTTTAACTGGACATGTCAAAAACCAAACAGGACGTTTCAGCATCCTGTGTTTTAAAATTATTAACATTTATATAGAAGGTACTTTACAAGTAATACCATATTTATGAACATATTGTTAATTTTACTATCTACAATATTGAGGATTTTTCAAATATTTGTTGGATCCAGGCTATTTACTCAGATTTTTGTTGATCTAATCCTTGAGAAACCGCAGCAGATGTGCCATGGCTGCAGGCGTGTGAAGATGAGCTACAGTAGTTATTAATCTCCCAATATACCTCCAGTAGAGTTAAATAACATTACCTTGTTTTGAAGCTTGACTTTAATTTCAGCCAAGATGTATTGAATAACAAATACAATTTTCAAATAAGCCAAACATGAATGTTTCAATGTTATCTGAATGAGTTATGTGCTTAACTTCCACCCAGTAGATTAACCCAACAGTTAGTTCAAGGCGGTGAGCCGGGAATCAGGCGCCTTCCCCTGTTGAGAGGGAAGACTACCTGGTTGGCTGACAGCCGCTGAGGCGAGCTGGCACTGAGAGATGCAAAAACTCTTTTTTAAAGCAAGTGGGATCTTAATATATGTATATGTTTTAGTCTAAAAAAAACTGTATTCTCACCTTAAAACATCCTAGAAGTTTATTTTTTGTACTAGAAAGCGTATTATTTAAAATGTTATTCATAATATTTAGTACCATCGTCCTGTGCTGCACTGGCTTGACCAATCCACACTAAACTGAAATTATGGTCCATAAAAGATGTATTTGTCGTCAACATTTGAAGGAAGGAGGATTTGTGGTGAAGGGAAGCCTTGGCACAGTACTCTGACATAATCGGTCTACAAATGTAGCCTCCTAATTGGGACACATCCTGAGCACCCTTCAAACAGGTTGGTTAACTAACTACTTTTGGTTCTCCGGTGTAGGATTTAATCTAGAGGACTGAATGTGGGGTATTTTTACAAACTGACTGACATGACTTCCCCATCCGCTGGTCCAAAGTGGTCTGCTAACAGATTCCTGATCATTTTTAACTTTTCCACAGTGCACAGTTACCAGTTTGCTTTCACAGGAGCTAAACCTGAAAGTTACAAGTCTAGCACCCTTATTGGCTAAAGATTAGACACTGGTGCTCTTAAAAGGGATTCAGACCGAACGTGGTGTCTGCGGTAATTTCTGCGATCCCCGCGGGGAATTCTCAGCACTATATTTCAAATGCACAGTGTTTACAGCCTGACCATGTCATCAAATTGGAGGAGCTCCATCTGCGTGAAGCTGACACCCTGTCCATGTGAAGAAGCGCAGCAAATAGTGTGAATGATTAGTGCTTCATTAATGTAGGTTTGGGCATTTAGATGGTCATTTGTTAAAATAAAATAAATAAATACAAAAAATATCATCTGTGCTACTGTTGTTTCAGAGATGTTAAAGATTACTTTTTAGGTCATCCAGAGGTCAACTATCGCCCCGTTAAGGTCTAAATTGTATAAAATCTACTTTTTCAGGGCTACTTAATTTGTGGGGGTAAAACTGTCATTTGACCTGCTTTAGTTTTTTAGAATAAAATCATTTTTAATTTTGGCCAACAACATTTCCATTCTAGGAGACATTAGTGCTGCACTCTCTTCGGAACATAAAGTTATTGCATAACACAATATGTAATTCCTGTGCTGATATTGAATACAACAGTGGTCATCTTTAACTTATTTAGTGGCTGGAATGATTGTTTAATATTTAGTAAATCACTAGCCTCCCAGATTCTTCAGTTTGGACCTGCCATTACCCCAGTCAAACCTATGGCACTTTTTGTTAAGCTTTTGCTGTCTGCATTTCACAATAAAGGCACAAGCAAAACTTAAATTGTTGTCTATACACAACTTTTGACTCACCTTGGGAGTACCGTAAATGTTTGGAAAAATCCCAGAAGCACTGAAAAAAAGAGGCTTCTTTTTTTTCATCCAGAGATGTGTCTGTTTGACGGTCGGATTTGGCGGTTCTTCCCTCGCAGAAAAAGCACTGATGCTGGGCAATGGGCAGTGACATACCATGCTCTGTGCTGGTGGTAAGGGAGGACAATGTGCATCTTTCTAGGACTAAATTAAAATTGCTTTTTTGATGCCACCTAAAAGCCTCTTGAGAGCATTCCTTATTTCTACCTTTGTTAACCACATTTTCTCCATATTCCATTCTTCACCACTCCACCCTCTCCATGCGATTTGACAACACCTCATTTCTATCTAGTAGCAAAAGGTGAGAGTGAACACCCTCACCGCATTGGATTTACCACTGGCCGCTTCCCTGCCCTTCTCTGCGCAGTTTGCATAGGAATAGCATGCAAATCCACCGCCCTCGCTGCAGGCACCGTGCTCGGTCTGAATGCACCTTAAAAGTCCTCAAAGAAGTAGGTAAAGTAGTAAGCAAAAACAAAAGAAAAACACGTTTAAATAACAGGAAAAATAATACTTTGCCTTCGAATAGATAATTTCAATCTTTTTATTTGCGAATATATTTTCAGTTTTTAACCCAGATAAGGTCTCTTTGATCTGTGTTTAGAGGAGAGACTGAAAGTGCTTGCCAAGTCTAAACTCTCATCGATCTACCTCTAGACAGCTGGCACAGGTTACAGGACAAACTCCGTTGAGGTTGATGTGGGATGAGTGTGACCTGTGCTGCTGCCAAGTATTAAAGTTTTGCAGCAAGACAGGTTTCAGGACACCATGACGCATTCCATTTTTTTTTTTTTTTCACAAAAAGGATGTGTAATCCCTTGGCTAAGTTTCCAATGAACTATTGTCTATTGGTGACGCAAATACTGCATATTTTCAGTTTCCTGCAAATTCCTAATATCCAAAGAATTAGCTATTCATCCCCATCCTAATGGTGATGATAAACAGAGATATATTACTATATGTATTAGCCACGCTATGTATTAGCGTGGTTGACACATCTTCTGTCATGGAAGAAGAGACAGGTTGTGATCGCATGGTGGTTAGGAACAGTGCTTCTGGACTGGCAGACTGGTGTGGTTTACCTCTGGAAGAAGGGGGCTGGACGGTGTGCTCCAACAATAGAGGGATCACACTTCTCAGGTTCCTGGGAAGATTATGTGGTTTTGCTGCCTTTCTCCTGTCAACCATGCCACTTTACAACAGAATGCTAAGTGGCAGTGATGAAAATCAACTCCTTCAAGTCCGAGGCCAGGGTTCTTAACTGAATAAACATGGTTTGTCCCTTTCAGGTTGGAGGACAGTTCCTGCCTCAAGTGGAAGAGTTCAAGTATTTTGGTGAGGCTCCATTATAATGCGGATACTGCACTGGTCTATTGTGGTCAAAAGAGATGAACGAAAAGGCAAAGCGCTTGATTTATTGGTCAGTCTAGGACCCTACCCTACCTAAGGTTATTGAATTTAGATCATGACTGGAATAAAGATATGCCAGATATAAGAGTCTGAAATTAGCTTTCTCCGCAGTGTAGCCGATCTCTCCTATAGACATTAGATATAGGGTGAGGACCGTGTTCATTTGAGAGAGCTTCTCCCCCACATTGAGAGGAGTCAGCTGAGATGGCTCAAACATATTTTTCGGATTCCCCCAAGATACCTCCCTTGCGAGGATGGCCAGGGGATGGCCCAAGAAATACTGGAGAGACTATGTCGTTTGACTGGCCTAGGAAAGCCTCAGGCTTCCCCCAGTTGAGCTTTAGGAGGTGTCTGAGAAAAGGAAAGCCTTCCAATCTCTGCCGAGACTGTGACCTGGTCTCAAATAAGTGCAAAATGACAAGTAGGAGTATTATTTGCTGTGTTCAGGGCACACAGAAAATTAGAGGGGGACACCAGCAATGATACACCACACATGTATCATCTGTTTTATCTGTAGTTTAGAATTGTTTTTTACAGTCTTGCTATATCCTGTTATTTTTGCCATCGAGGTTTTCTGCTTTAGTTCTATTTTCTCACTTTTTGACAGTTTTTTTCTGGTTTATTTCTCTTAGTGTTTGTATTAGTTTTAGCCTTTACCTTTTCAATGTATTATTTCTGTATTAATGGTTAGTTTCTCTATGGCAATGTTCACACAGAAGGCAAATCTGATATTTTTCCCCATATGCAGCAGTCTGTACAGCCCAATTCTGATCCTACTTTCATATGTGATACTAAATGTGATATATTCTTCATTTTGTTCCTTGTATAAACACCCTATTTTCAAAGTGTGCTCTCTACTTTATTGAAATATTGACAAACTCCATGCTGCATCCCAAGGTCTATCTGGATTCTCCTCCAGAAATTCAAAACCTGCCAACAATATTTTAGGACAGGATCTGTTCAAAGTTAACATTTTGATATGTAAATATACTGCTTTCTGCTTCCTCCATTAACCCATTTCTTAAACCACCTGAAGAAAAATACAAATTAAGAGAGAAATGCACTTCTTGTGTGTGTAACACTTTTATTTTGTGGATTTTTATACTGCATTTTTTTCTAACACTGAATTCTTTGCAAAGTTGCTATGAAGTTCATTGTTGTGCTTTCATTATTACTAGCTAAAATGGCAAGTGACATACATAGTAGTGGATTTCATACAGAGGGAAAGGGTAATGAAAGTCATAGGAGTGAGTAGAAAGGAATGGAGATAGAATAAGAAAGACAGTAGATGTATATGGAATAGGAATAGAATTGTGACAAAGAGAACAAATAAAACTGCAAATACTGTACAGGTCCAGTGTTTAGGACTGGGTTGGCAATAGGGTTTACATGGAAATATATTAAAACTTAAGATACGAGGATTGTTGTTCAAACGTTGTCCTTTTGCATCTGGAAACATCCTGAAAGGTTAATTTTAGGGCTTGCTTGTATTTCAGGCTGTAGCTTTGAAAGTCTTTTTTTGGAGTAATATTTATTTTTTTCTGATAAACTGCTTGTTTAGAAAACTTTAATAAACTAATTTATATTATTTTATCATTACAAACAAATATTTGCTTCCACAGAAAAAGTTTTGATTGTTGCAAAAACATAGTGCAAAATATAAAAGAAAAAAAAGAAGGAACGATAAAATAAAAGTTCTGCTTGGATTTGTCATGGAGTCAGAAAAAAGGTGGCTCCAAAGCAAGGCCTTGGGCTGAATTTCAACCCTCAACTGGCCATGTGTGGACCCCACAAGCAATGGATGCCCTGCCAATATCCCAGTGTCAGTTTTAACCATTTAAACCAGAGTTTCTTTACAACAGTATAAAGATATAGACTTTTAAAACAACCTATTATTTGCAAATTCATTTTTTTATTTTTGGAATGTATTCTTAGCTGTTTCCGACAAAACAATCACAGCTGTGTTTCTTTCTCTTTTTTTAATATTATTATTCGGCTAAACTATTAAAGCACTCTTTGTTTCATTATTTTTTTCTTTAAAGAAGCCAGAGTTGCTTAAATGTATTAAAGGTGTTTGTGACCTATCCAAGCAACTAAAACAAACCGTTCAAATTAGCAAAATGCTTTTTGGAAAACACTTAAAAATGGGTATAAAGTGGAAGGACTGCTCTGACAATAGATTGGAAAAAAGCCAGGTTGCAGAATTATTGCTTAGGATTCATATTCAGAAGTGTAATAATAAAAAAAGGTATGTCTCACCCTGACAAAAATATTTGACTCAAGCATGATAGAGCATATTCTTTCCTACTTGTTTGTTCTCTGTCCAAAAGTAAGAGCTCCCCTTTTCCCCTCTTTGTCCTCTCGTCACATTCCCGAGCTTTCCAGTCGCATACAGATTTATCTGTAAACCAGAGTCTGACCAAACACCCTTGGGGCACCTGAAAACAGCAGGCCCTCCCTGAAATGCCATGGGTGTCATTGTGTCCTGTCAGGCCGGATTAGATCTCCTCAAGCAGCTTCGGCAGCCTTGTTACAGTAGGTGTTGTTGTGTGAGCAAAGATGTGTTGGAGTAACACCAGATATACGATGGACATAAAGAAAGACTTGAAATGTGGGTCAGCAGCTAAAGACACATTGGGTTTTGTGTGCACATTTTTATATGCCACCTGGTTCCATTTTAGTTACGTATTTATTTTAATTATAAATCTACCATTGTGTTAAGGCTATGAATATGCTAATACCCAAAGTGCTCTTTGCTTGTGATAATTTCAGGAGCTTGACTTTTGTCATAAAGCTCCATCTGTCTCTCAAGACTTAGAACTAGCAAAGGGAAGCCACCCACCTTGCCTTGCAAATAGTCAATGTACCATTGGATTCCTATAATTCTAATTTAGGGTTTGGCTGTATGTGACAAGGGCACCTGGGTGCTTGGAGATAAAAAGCTCTCCAAGGACCCATTAGTCCTTCGCACCATGCCTTTAATCAATAGGCTAATGTTTACTCTGCTTATTGTGTCATTTATAATTAAACTAGTACTGCTCATTAGTGTCTTGTGGGCCAAAGGTAATAATTTTAATACATAAAACATCAAATACATTCTCAACATTTAAGGGCACAAACAGTCCAATGTAAACACTGTGGATAAACTTAGTGTCACTAGTTTAATGAAATCCACTTTAAAGAAATCTAATATTTGACAAATTCCAAGGAGAATGTCAAAATAGTTTCTTTTTTTTTTTTTTTTTTTTTACCATTTTTACAGATGGGGCAGCACTGCTCTGGCTCATACACAGGGTTGACACACTCTGGGACAGCACAGTCGGACACCACACAGTGTACCTCGTTATTTGGTTCGCAGCGGCACCATTCACAGGGCGACGGCTGCGGGGAGAGAAGGAGAGAGAAGAAATCTGGGTCAGAAGTTTTACTTTGTTTCACCTGAGTGTGTTTGTGCACGCATAAGTGAGTGTTACAATTAAAAAAAGCACCCCGAAGGTGAGATAAGAAAAACAAGAAAAACTGAAACTTCAACCAACTCACTCTTTTTGTTTAACTCTGAAAAATTGGTCCTATTTGTTTATCTGTTTGTGAATTTGTGTTGCTCTTCTCTGCCACAATCCAAAATGGATGAATTGATACCTGAAGATAACATATGAGTATTTTTGTCCTATAACTGACAGTCAAGGTTCTGTTTTCAAAAAAATTAATAAATATGCCTACTTAATAGAATAAAGGATTTTTTTTAATTAAGATCAACAGTCTCTTTTAAAAGGTACTCACCTTTCCTTCTTTTTACATTGTTTTATATTAGTAACTCCAACTATAATGTAGCATGTTTTTTTAATATGTGAAAGACAAACTGGGAAGAGACTCATGGAATAGTGATGTGCTTTTCTGTAGCATACTTTGAGTGTTTTTCAAACCAAGTCCTCAAGGCACACTGCCTTGCAGGTTTTAGATGTGTCGCTGCTTCAGCACACCTGATTCAGATCATTGCGATTCAGCAAACCTGATAATCTGCAATCAATTGGTATCAGGTGTGTGACAGCCTAGAAACATCCAAGACATGCCGAGCAGTCTTTCTTGAGGACCAGGGTTGAAAAACTCTGCCTTAGTCGATACCCTGTAAGGCAACCTTTTGCAGGAAATATACCCATAAGTCTTTGAGTGCATGAGAGCAATTTCATAGAATCATGGGCCAGTGGACCACAGCCATATTTAATTTTGGGGATACTGTTTTTATGATGCTGTAAAAAGAATAACCTTCACAGGTGGATAAAAAGTTAAAAACTGATCTCATCTGAACATCTTCCTTAAAATGTTCGAGTTTAGTAAATAAATGCTTGTCCTGTTGACAGATCATGTTATCTGAGCTGGTGGTATGAGCTCCTCCAGAGCGTCTATATGCATGTGTTAGATGGTTTGGAGTTGTGCCAACAAACCATTGAGAAATTGCTTTCATACAGGCTCTAAACTCCTTTACAACTTTCTCCATATCTGGTGTGTTCCTTGGTTTAATTGTGTGGCCATCACTAGTCTTTAAGGGCCAGTATCCTACATGTTTTAGACATCTCTCCACACAGCTGATTTTAATCAGTTCAGCTGTGTATTTTCACATGCTAAAGCTCTGCTAAAGGGCTGCAAAATAAACCAATTATTTGATTCAGGTGCTGTAACCAGGGAAACGACTAAATCATGTAACACTCTTGCCCTTGAACAATGACTTTGGATAACACTGGTCTTTATGGTGTTTGTTCACTTATGTTCTCTGACAAACCTCTAAGGCCTTCAGAGATCAACTGAAAATATACTGAGAAAAAATTGCACATTAGGGGGCTTGATTCACTAATTGACATCTGAAAACAATTATTGGAGTAAATGGGTTGATCTGTTAAATGGCCACACCAAAAACACCCTACAACACATACATTAAATCATCTGCTGTTCTTAAACCCTTAAAGGAGAATCTAGCCATATAAAGCTGTTGTAATGGTGGACAGTAACCTTATTGTGGCAGTATGAAGAACCTCCCGTGGAAAGGACATGACCATTCAACAGGTTAAATGCATATGCAAATTACAGCTTGTATAATGGAACAACAACAAAAATATATAATTTTCCTTCCCCTTCAAAAGTATCTTCTACCATTTGCTCCTTTATTGCATGAAATAAAAATAGGACAGAATGAATACTGTGGTTTAGGTGGGACTAAATGTAAAGATATTCAATATAATACATGCATGTAATATATAAACCATAGGTTTCAATGATTAAAATATTTCAGAAGCCTTGTATTCAAAGATAGCAACAACAACCCACTGAGTCTAGATTGTTCAGAATATATGTGATTTTATTTTATTTTACTATCTTCTGCTGTAGATAGCCTCAAGAAATATTTTAGAAGTCTGTCTTACTAGGTCTGCATAATGTAAGTGACTTGTGACATGTATATTAGTGCTATGTTGCCGTCTTCCCCTTGATCCTATCTTTATAAAGTCACTTGACCGGAAAATGAACTGTAATGCAATTACATGGACTGGAAAAAATACAAACTGTTTCCAAATCAAAAAAGGTCAGCTGCTCATCATATTATGTTTTCTTTCTGCTTGTCTTGGTAAACAGCCTACGGAGGGTTTATCAACTCTGTGAGTGCTCGATCAGGAACTCACTGTTCTTAGCCAACATCAGAGGGTTTAAAAACCTCACAGTGGGGTGTGCGTGGATGTGTTTGTGTGTGTGTAATCAAATCAAATAATTGCTCAGGAGAATTTTTGTATGCATTTCTAGTGACATTTTAACAATTTATTCAAAACTGCATCAATTTCCTGTCAAAAGCAAATGGTTCCATTTTTTTTTAACTCCCCTTTGACTTGCAGTCTAAGAATACTATTTTTGTCTAAATAATGCTAACTGCACCTTGTTGCTTTAAGATGCCTGGATCCGACATCAGTGTGAGTAAATCACTAGCTTTTTCATAAGAGAGATTCATATTAATTAGTTTGTCAAGACCATACAATGTTTCTTGATATCAAAGTTTGTCCTGGTACGATTTTTGATCATTTGCATCTACTGTATATCACAACTCAGAAATCTGAATAAAATACAGCCTGCTTCTGAATAAAAGAATAATTAAACAGATCGACTGTTCAAATTCTGACACAATAATGCTGAATATATCCATCAATGTTATTAAATGATTATTTGTTTTCTATATCAATTTGAATGGCTGGGTTGTTAAACTCATAGATATCAGGCCTGCCTATATCTCAAAACCTCAATATCATCTGAAGTTATTCTAAGGCCTGGTTAACAAGGCAAGATTTTTAAATTCTTGGGTCTTTTAAAAAAACTAACAGACCCATGAACAACAATAAAAAATTGTAGACATAACAGACTTGGTCAATACAGTATGTAGTGTACAACTACATGGGGAGCACCAAGCAAACAGTTCAAGGAGGAAAATCCAGATGTCAGACTGGAAATCTTCCAAACACCCTCGATATCAAACGTTAGTTCAGAGTTTATTAACATCAGGAAGAAGCAATGGTGAAACTTTGTGGACTAATTTAAACAAAGTAAAAACATTAAAATAAAGAAAGTCATGGGTTAACAGAATGAAGACAACACCAGCAGAGGCTCTGCTTGTTTCACTGATGAGTTGTATTATTTTTTTCTCTTGGAATTTGCTTCTTAATTGACTTCATGTCACATTGATGAGGCTGTATCCACATCCGAAAATACAACATTTTCGATATCCTTCATTTCAGGTCAAAAAGGTCAGACATCCTTTCAAGCAAACTCATCGCACACATCAGGGTTATCTCATAAGTTTATCTTTAAATCCATCACAATTGTCAAGGGGTATTGGAAGGGGAAGTTTAGAGGAAAAATTGGAACAACTATATTGCTGTGTGATTTAGTTGGAGAATGAGATGGAAAGAGGGCAGGAAGCACATTTTATAGCTCAGAAATATAGCGGTTAAGAAGTTCAAAGCAGAATTAAATGATCAAACAACATCTTTAGCTTTGAAAACTTTACAGGTAACTCTTAAAACATCATCCAAAATAGGAACGAGCTAGAAAACTTCCAAGATTTAGCGGCCAAAAACTGGGATACCACATATTAACGGCTCTACTAAAAGATTAGGCAAAGATGCCAAAGAAAGCAGAGTGACAAAAAGAAGGCCCTGGTTTTAAATAAGGCCATATGAAAAAAGGCCTATTGGCAGTTTTCTGCAAGGCTATCTATTTAGATAAGAAAAAAGCATTTTTGAACTTGTATATAACAAGGCACATATGGCAGAACAGTAATGCTTTTCATCACCCTCAATACCCTAATTTATGGTGGTTGCAGCATCATAGCACAAAAAAAAAACATGATTCATACATGGACCGCATGTGATGCACACAACCACACAAGATCTCTGTATGAAAGGATGATTAGCAAATATGTACCCAACAAGATTCAACATAGCTGTAAATATATAGTCACCGTGTCCTGTACATGTGTGAGTCAAATGTCTGTATTTGTGAATATTGAGACTCTTTTAGCATATTTGTTCAAAAGGTGAAGGGAAGCTGGTCAGATGTACTAAGATTGTTTTGACTATATATGACTGACACTTCTAGTTAAAAACTTAGTAATAGTGGCCCTTCTTGTGACTCAAAGCCTAGACCTACAACATCAACAAATGTGATTCTTCAGCTAGATTAAACACAATATAATCTTATGTCTTCTAGTAAAATGCATACAGGTTTTTGGTTTGATATCTGACAAAATGGTGCCCATGGCAGTACTGCAAGGAGAAAGCTGCTGCTTCTCACAAAGAACCCTGAACACAGTCAAACGTGTGATTATATCAGAAAATATTTCAGATAATATATATATATATATATATATATATATATATATATATATACTTAAAAAAATCAAATCCCTTATAGTTTATCAGACATGTCTGGCACATACAGAATAAGATAAAATAAACTACTTTTATCTGTCAATTCTTTAGCAAGATAACCTGAAAACAAAGTGTTTTATAAATGAGCCTTAAATGTGCAGGTAGGTAGAATCATTATACACTTACAGGTTTGTTCATCTTTCCATTTACTCCCATTTAGCCAGAAAAAAAACAGCTGCTAGCCTTGGCAGAACATTTTTCTGGCAAGAAAGGGACCATGTTCCAGAACTGTTCTTTGACTGATGAGTTATTCATTTTTGTTTTTTGTCATCAGCTATGTCAGATGCTGTAACTCCCACCAAATTGCTAAACCTGCCAGAAACTGCAACAACAGCTCCACAGGACATCATCCAGGTTTGTATAAATAAGTGCCTTGGCAATTGAAAGATTCAATGTGACTGTATTAGCTCTTTATGTCACAGTGCATTAGAGTTAAAAAAATAAAAAGAGAAAGTCTGAGCATATGTGCATTGCAATAAGAAAAAGATTCCAAGCAAATACAAAACAGAAACTATTCATGTGGAAGAAATGTAAAAAGGTGTTGTAAAAGCTGTTTTTATGTCCACAAAAAATATCACCTTTCACCTCTGTTTTAAAGAAAAACCTATACTTTTCAGTATATAGGTGTGTTATGTATTATATATGATAAACAAAATAAAAATGTTTTACAAACCAAAAGAGAGAGATCATGATCTAAAAAAACAAATTCAGTGGACCAAAAATGTCAAACCAAGTTAGATTTGTATTTGATTAAAATGACTTTCATGATTGTGAGTTTTCTTTTATGTCTTTTTTTCCAACATGACCTTTTGTTTCTTTCATTCTTTTCGTTCACTTTGTAGTACCTTTGTTTTTGTGAACAGTTGAATATGTTTAATATGTTATTTGTATTTTACAGTATGTACATCCCTGAGCTCTAAAAACTTGGTTTAGCATTTCATAAAGATACCTCTGCCAGGTGGAAATTTAAAGATATTTTTTAAAAATTTCAGTCCAGTTTTCTAATTGGAAGTCACATAGGCATCTCGGAAAAGATAACGAGACATTGTAAAATGGGTATCATGTAACTCACATTTGAATAAAAGAAGAAAAATGCCAAACTCATAAAATGTATACCAAATGTGTGTAT
>JAUZNJ010006784.1:0-16299 GCA_034780135.1 Jordanella pulchra
CTGTAACCCTGTTTCTGGACTCTGTGTTAAATAAAACCTCTTGATTTCCACTACAACCTGATCCTGCCTCTGCCTCACCACCAACCAAACAACCGCTCCATGACACAGGATGCCCTCAATCCACACCTTTGACACATCTGTCCCACGCCCTCATGTCAAACAAAATATTTCCTTATCAAGTCAACTGGTACAGCTTACATAATTGGTACATATTCGTCTGTTTTAGCTGGACCAATGCAGAGGAAAAAAAGATGATTACTTGACTATATGAAAATTAATAAAAACATTTATATCTATTGAGCAGAATTTCTTGAAATTTTGTAAAAACAGGTTTTGCAAACCTCAAACGAAAATGCAAAGTTAAATGACTATCAGATGAGCATGTTCTCTAAATTATTCTGTAGACAAAGACATTCAGTATGCATTGAATTACTATTAACAAAAAATGCCTGAGAAAAAGACAAAAAAATAGTATCCAACCCAACTGAGCAGCAAAGCTTCATTTTAAGAATTCAAATAAAGCATACCTTTAACAATGCTGTCAGATCTTGAAAGAAAACACCAGATCTGTAAAAAAAAAAAAAAACAAGCTTAAAGTGGGAGTCTAGATTCTCAGATGACGTGGATCTAAACGACAACACTGTGATGTTTCTGATGATTACCGGTTATAAATAGCTATATAGTGGAGAAGGATTCAGATCCAAAAACTATAAATGTACCCTAGGATATGCACAAATCTTGCTTTCACAGTATGTCATCTAAGCAAAGAATGCTTCACTGTTAGAAATATATTAGGAATAAAGCAATTAATTTTAATGGTTTTCATAAATACCTTAAGTTTGTTGCCTTCCAAGGGAAGACAGTCCATAGCTGTATTTGATTTGGCTTTCAAAAGCAGCAATACTACTTAATAAGGCCATGACCATTTATCTACGTCTATATATATGTGTTCTTGAAGGGTTGTGGGGCAGATCATTTGATGGGAAGCCGGGTACACCTTGGACAGGTCATGAAACAATTACAGCAACCGCCAACTTCACTGTATTATTAAATCAGGATTTTATATGCTGGACCAATAGAAATTTATTAAAAATTAGAAAGTGAAAGAAAAAAGTAAAAGCAAATTAATTCAGGCTCAGATTAGGTGCAAAGCAACTGTGAACCACATTTTTGTAGTAGATTTAAATCTGGCATTTGACTGGATCACTATTCCATGTAAGAATGTTTTGACAGGATCCATTACATTGTAACTCTGGCTGAACATCTAGCATTGTTGTCTTGCTAGAAGATGTCTGAGTACTTTTTGTACTTCGCCAAAGGGCTATCCCTTTGGCTGACTGGTTGTTGTGTGTGACTTTTATCTGGGAGTCTAGGGATCGAATCCCATCTGGGCCCTCTGTTATGCACCTTGCCACTCAGACTTGCACTGTTTTTAGCTCAATCTATCATCCCATCGAATCTCTGCAACTTCTCTGTGACTGCTGAAGAAAATCATCCCTACAATATGATGTTATCACCAATAAATGTATTGGTGAGAAAAGAGTGATGATGGATATTGTCACTTTAGTTTTACATTGTAGTTGACATGTATATAACTTCTTTTTATTTTACAGTGTCCTGTCTGACGATGTGGCAATAAGAATAATTGTCTTGATGCCAAACTGTCATGATCCGGGGCTCTTTGCCTTTTTGTGTGGGTTTGTCTGTGCGCCTTTCCCTTTCCTCCACCAGATGGCGTCAGGGTCTGTTGGATGTGCAGTGTGGCTTCCAGCGGCGCAGGTTTTGTCAATCAGTTTCATCTTCCTTGCTGTACTTAAGGAACTGCTGCCCAGTGGTCGGAGCCGAGTGTTTGCTAGCTAATGGTGTCACAAAGCCTCCTGAGTGTAACTCTTCTGGTGACCTCCTCGTTGATCTGTTTCTACTTGAAACTTACTCCTTGTGTTTTTCACCTCGTTGCCTTCAGGTGCTCACTGGAAGTTTGGATTGCCGTCTGCTTTGCTGGCTTTTCTGTTGAGCTACCTTCCCTCGAGACGCCGTGGTGTTTACCCACCGGATGCCCGAACTCTCAGTCTCTCCGCTCGCTGTCCTCCTGGATCTTCTAAGCCCTTCTACTGGCAGCATAACAGTTCCTGGAGTCTCCGTTCATCTTGAGCCGACCTGTCCGTATCCCACTGCACTCCTTCGTAGCCTCTGGACCCACACTGGATACAAAGACCCCAGATACTGGAACCTCCCTCAGAAAACATTACAACTACCTCCGAACAGTAAGATCCATTTCAAAGGTTCTGCTACTCAGTTTCCCAACCCGCAGTGAACTCACCAGTCTGCTTTCTCTCCCAGTGACAACTCCTGTCAGTGATTCCTCCCTGGGCCCAGACATGGTCGAGACATACAATAAAGTAACACCTAGATACTATCACCGAAGCGTAAGTAGCATTATTTAATCTGATATGTACTCTGTGTTTTACTTGATGATAATAATATGGGCTTTCTGTATGGAAGTGAATCTCGAAGTGCCTGGAACCAAGTACCTGTAGTTTTTTGTGTGTGCACTTGTGCATGTAAAGTTTATCCAAAGGAAAAATGCTTAATAGCGGTTGTGGGGAGCCGGGCCCCATGGGGAAGCCACCAGGAATAAGGCAGTAGCCACCCGGGCATCCACCACCAAACCCTGAGCTCCACGAGTGCACCGGCGAGCCCAGGGGCCAGCCAGTGGAAGGAGAGAAGGATGGGGAAACGGGCGCCGCACTTGGCGGAGACTTGAGATGTGCATGGGAGAGGGAGCAGTTCAGACCCCAACCTGGAAAAATAATAACATAAAAAAAATCAGTCTCAATTACGCCTTCCCACCCTAGTACCCTCACTCACTCCCCACAGACTCTACAAAAAAGAAAAAAAAAAAACAAAAAAAAACTCTGACCCACATTCAACATTCAAACACTCACATTCAATAATACCAGGTACATGTACATAACTTCTGAGTGCAACTAGATTTTGTAATGTCAGAGTAAAGGGGACAGAATACACATTATATTGAATATTGAAAACGTTGCATTCTGTCACTTTAACTTTGTGTTGGTCTGTCATATAAAATCTCAGTTAAAAAATGATTAAGTTTTTAGCTATAATGTAAAATATTTGAACAGATTAGTTTTGCGAGGACCTCTATAATGTTTGCATTTACCTTTTGATTCAAGTAAAAAATGTTCTTCACAATAAGTAGATATTTTGCCGGTGACCTTTAATCTGTTCACATAATTTCTGCTAACTCTAAACTGAATACCATAGGGTAACAAATAAACAACTACTTTGCAACAGGTTTTTTTTCAAAGTGTAGCAAAATGTCAGCAGAGAACATTAGCTCGGCAATGTGGTTTTTAAAAAGTTTTTCATCTATCCATAAGTCAGGAATTGGATAGCATGAATAAATCACAAGTAATGAAACATCTTAGTCTGAGACTATATATAAAGTATATTACATATAGGTGCAAATTACTTCTGCAAAGCTATTTTTAACTAAAGATTCGCCACCCTCTGATGATTTTCATCTTGTTGTTGGTGAACTCACCTGAAGCTACAGGGGGTTATCTCTCCTTGCTCCAGTTTAAGCCTGCAGAAGTTGGAGTTCCTCAGAAAAGCGTGTAGTTCTTCGTTACGGGTAGGCTGGTAATGGAAACTCAGCCTTCGGCTTGTACTGGATGCATGAGCTTTCTCATCAAACTGGAAAGCATGGTAAGATAGTTAATTCAGAGAAACCTGGAGGGGCTGTGGTGAATGTTGGGTAATCAGAGAGATGGTGGTGAGGTCAGTTAAGGATTGAGACAGGAATGTGAACAGTGAAGGAATGTTATACTGCAATGCTAAACCACCAGTGGAGGGAGGAAACAGCTTCTCAGTGCCACACACAGGCACAGCATTATCACATGATTTGTTCTCAGTTTGAATTATAAAGGGGTCATGCTGTAGCTTTTATACACTAAGAATAATATAAAGAAAAGTTTTTAAAAGTTGTTAATGTGCCAAAGATGATCATGTTTTGGAGTGTGAGTGTACTTGTGGTGTTTGCATAAGTTCCAGATTTTCAACCTGGATTCATGGTCTAAACCAGGGTTAAAATTCTAGTGCTCATTCTCCAGTGTCATGCACCTTTTAAATGTGTCTCTGCACCAACTCACTTGAATCCAATAATCAGGTCTATCAGGTACATCAGGGCTTATTTTCTGATGAAAACATAAGATTTGGAGTCAACAACAGAGTAAACATTGATGCTTGGAGAACCAAGCAAAGTAGTTTAGCAAAATAAAAAGAAACATGAGTGACAGTATCACAGTTACAACAGATAACAGCAACTTTACTGGTAAGTACCAATATCTCCCTCTTCCCACCAGTGCTCCTCCAAAACACAAACACACACCCCACACACACATACACAAAGCAAATATTCCTGTTTTTTGCTGTTTCTGGTTCAGTATTCCAGAAACATTTTCCTGATACGCTGCTGTTTTAGTTACCTCTCCTAATTTGAATGTTTACCTCAGTACCAGTGTTAGGCATAATATCATATATTTGATGGGCTCAGCATTACACTATTTTGTTTTTCTACTAGTTATTTTAGGTTTGGGTGTTTAGTTGATATATTTTTTTTTATATCACAGACCCATTCATTGTTAAGTTTGAAGCAATTAAAAAAAAGTTAAAAGGGGTGGAAAAATAAAAAAGAGGTGAAAAAAGTTGCATGCACCCCCAGGACAGTGCAGGACACCAAAACCTGAGAGATGGAATGAAGAAAGTGCAGGAGTCACACATAGAGGCAGTCCTCTAATGTACTGCTGAGTATTTAAAGAGTAGACTAACAAGCACTCACTGTTTAGACATCAAGTCAAAAAATAACCCTCTCAAAGTCTTTTTGTGTGCTCTGATTGTTCCTGTTGTCCATGTTTTACAGAGACATAAATAAGAGGAGACTCACCATACCACACTTAAACATAAAAGTTCCTTTCTGAAGTTTGCTGCTGCCCTTAACATTGTTGTTTATAGATGTTGGAGCTTGGTCTTGTCGTTCAGGGAGTTTTTCTCTCCACTGTTGCTGCATGCATTCTCCATGTGAGGGATTGCTGTTGAGTCAATGAGTCGTTACAATCAGCTGGTTTTCCTTAGATAGAAAACTTTGAACCAGCCTGACTGTATTGTCTGGTTGAATTGTCTCTGTAAAGTGCATTGAGATTACATGTGTTGTGAATTGCCGCTATAAAAGTAACATAATTTGAATTGAATTAAATTAAATACTGCCCCCTAATTTGTATGAAAATTACTTTGTAAAAGTTAGAATTTTCTCATTTTCAACAATCCCTGAACCTAGTCCTTGACAAGAGCATTAGTATGAGTATGCCATGTGATGATACTTGGTATCTGATATTCCTGCTTCCAAATTGTTTGGTATTTTGGAAAATAAATTTGATTTGTTTAGTTATTCCTTATTCAGGATTAGATCATAGATGCTTGCTAATTGTTTGTAAAGACTAGGAATCATGCAACCTTTTAAGCAAATAATCCAAGAACACAAATAGTTTTGGAAATAAAAACAAGTCCAAGAGGTATGAAAAGGTCCACTCAATTTCCCCTCTTCATGCAAGGCAAAGAGCTTCTTCACTATGTGGTTCTTACAGCAGATGTTAGGTTTTCTGCAGTCATGTTGTCTCCAGAGGTAAAGATTTTCCAATTTCCTGTCTAAAAAATACCCTCCTCTCAACTGTTTTGAGTGACATGTAGTGTAAATGAATATCATTCTTCTAAAATTAATTTATTTCAAACAAAAGATCTGCAAGACAAATGTCTACTTTTTAATCAAAGCACACTAATGTGCAATATACAACATTACACACGTTATTTGGTAAAACACATTTATAAATTGTTTATATCTGGCCTATTATTTATAAAAATCTATATGAATATTCCCTTTTTAATATCAATACTATTTTTCAAAGTTTGTATCATTTCTGGCTTTTTTCTAGTTCAATCAACAGCTTTCAGCCTAATGTGGCAAAAAGACAGTTTGAATGATCTGAGAAGGGATTTTCGAGAAAAAAAAGACTGCTGCTTTACCAAGTGTATCAGCCAGCCAAGCGTTGATAGCCTTATCTGAACACTCCACAGAGAGCTTACAGCCAAACTTTTCACTTCACTGTGCTGTTTCTTTCGTTTCTGTGTGCAGTGGAGAGATGTGTACGGGGCTGAGAGCGAGACGAGGAGACGGACAGGCAAAGATAGATACTATGTAATGAGTTTCCATAAAGCTCTCTCTGTGTGCCACCATTGTTGCAGTTTTATGAATTCATCATAAAAGGCTGAGTTTAATGTACGTCACAGAATGTTGACGGAGCTGAGGGGGGACTGCAGTGAAAATGAAAGGCTGGAGACTAAAAGAATGAGGGGGCAAAAAGAAGGATATTGTAATGCCTCCTGTGATGATTCAGCTGATAATAAAAAGTGCGTTCATGTTAGCTGTCTTCACCTGGGGATTCTGAGTGTTGGGCGGGGGGGACGGTTGGGGGGGGTCACTGGGAGAGAGCGGGCCATGTCTTTAAATAAAACACGACATTGATTTATGACCAAGAGCCCACCACAATTTCTCACACACAGCCACAGCCACTTTGCAGTTCAACCACTAAGAAAAGTCCTGCACTGTAGATCCCAGCAAGTCCACTTTTTTTTTCTAAATGAACACAGCACTGAACACAGCCTCTTTTTTCTTTTTAGTTTGACTGTTTATTTCATATCCACTTTCCTCTCGACATCCAATATGCTCCTTGGCCTGCATCATCACAGAGAAAAGGACTTCAAAGAAGAAATGTTATTCAATTATTGAAAACCAATCACTGTGTGTCAGAGTGGGGACATGAAAGAAACTCATCTGGTTGTATAAAAAATTATATTTTAATGTTTTGCTCCAGTTTGGGTGCCATGAACTTTATCATTGCTGCTTTTGTCATTTGAAAAAAAAGGTAATGAACAATATTCCTCATTTGAATGGCTGTTTATATTGCTAAATAATGAGTTGTTGGTGCTGCATGAGAATAACTTCATGTCACATAAATCAACTTTTCATTAGCTGAGGATATTTCATTAGGACAAAGGTACTACAAGTACAGGTTCAGGTTCATTCAGGTACCCCTATGAATGTGCCACATCAGATTCAACAAATGTTCTTAACTTCTAAACTTTAGACAACTGCGTAACAAATCCGTGATGCTTTCCACCTGTGCGTAAGAGAGCATGCGTTCATGAGAAATCTAAATCTGGATTGTTAGTACACTGATAGATCCATATAAGGCTAAGACATCCAACACTTTTCAGACAGTGTTCATTCACAGAAGTGGCCTTGAATATGAACTAGAGAGACTTTACGAGTTTCGAGACACTGATATCGAGATGTTTGGACTGAGTGACTTTAACACAAGAACTAAAAAAAATTTAATTTATTTTACTTGTTTCAATTTCATTTAAAAATATTCAGAACCACCATTTAGGAAGAACTCACTGAAACAGAAGTAAATAATACTTAAAAAATGTTACTGAGTAAAATTGGAGTAAATTATATTTTTGTCATGTAGAAACCCTTGTCTTTACTCTTGTGATATATATTTTGTGAATGAAGATAATGTGCCTTTTTCATATAATTATTGTTTTTAAATATTAAAGTATTATAAGTATTATAAGTCGAACATCTAAATTATCACTGCTTTTTTATTTTAAAGACCTTTCTACTAAAAGGACTATCTAGTTGAGACTAATTTTAATTCTTTTTTTTTTTTCATTTTTATTTATATAGTGCCAATTCACAAAACATGTCATCTGAAAGCAAATTTTATGTGATCAACATCAAAGTTGTTTGCTGGGTATAATCTGTTTTTAAAGTGATATCACATATTTTGTTCAAACAAAGTGTTTAGATATTTTTGCCATGAAAGCAAATGATGAGGGAAAATTGCAATTTAATTGAAATGATAATAGAGATACATGAAATGTATGTATAGTAAACAATTGTTTTATTTCAGAAGTATAGTCTCTTACACAAAAGCTTTTCCAATGGATGAATCTTTTCATTCAAGTTTACTTTTTCAGTGGTGGGGAGGGAATCTGATTTTGAAACAAAATAAAACTAAAGTTTTAAACATGGAAAAGCATCTTATAATGGATTTATAGTCAGTTAAACATATACTGTTGCTGCAATACTTTCAGTTGAAGTTTGTCTTTTCTTATTGCTGCACGAAGAAAAAAAGTGCATGGTGAGGCATCTAATGAATTATTGTGACTATGACTGAAAGTCGGGAAAGTCAGTCGGTAAAGATCTGGGGCATTTTGTTTGATGCCGTGTTGTGATGACTCTGATTTAAGTTTCTTCAAACTTCATGCTCCTCAAATGTCATCCTTGAGCAAAACTAACTCAAGATAAAACAAACTTCTTTAATGAAATATTTTTAGATTAATGATGTCAGATTAGTCTCAGTCATTTTTATACCGAGCAGTCCTTTGAACATTTCACTCTGCGATCCATTAAATTAACCAAAGACCTTTTAAATGAGGCAAATCAAACAACGGGCCAACAATTAATATAGCTCTGAAAATAAATCGGCTGAGCTGTCACAAAATCCAAAGCTCGTTTACTGTAAGATTTGTGGTCCATAACAAAATTAGAAGTTTTTGGAGATGAACAAATAAAGGCATTGTGAAATATGAAGTTTTCCTTGCACAATGTGTTTTTTCCAGTAAAACAAGATGTGAAGAGTGTTTACCACCAGTATCTTGAACATGCTTCAAAGATTCTCCTTCCAATTTCTTCTCCTTGACAACACAGTTGTTAAGAGTTCTGTGGCATTTGAAGCTTCTGTTTTTCACAAGATTCATCCTGTTATCAGCCACAAATGAGTGGCTTCAAGATGAAGTCTTCTATGTAAAATAATTATGAAAAGTACCTTGGGTGGATTTACTGAAATATAGAAAACAGGTGTAGAGTATTGAGCAGCACAAAGAGGCAAAGTAAAGTTTTGTAAACTAATTTTCTAGATTTTCCAACACAGACTATTTTTTCTTTTAAGTTTTAGCAGTTTGATTGTGGGGGATGAGGGAGGGGTTGAATGCATGCATCAGTCCTTGCAATGGTGCCAGTGTGTTTTAATGAGTTTTATCTCTTCATGCAAGGCTTATCAGGACTTATTCTAACTTAACAGCAGCTGCACTTCTAAAATGGCATCTAATAATGTGTGATATTTCAAAGTCGGATCCAACAAAGGCTGTTATTATCCTGACACTTTTTCTTTTTTTAATGGAAGAATGTTGCTGGATTCATATGAGAACACAATGGGATGCTGGACTGAAAGGTCTGCACAGCTGCAGATGGAAAAAAATGAATAGGTTGGAAAAAGTCACCAGCGTCACCTTTGTACCTGAGCACTCAGCACAAAACTATTCTTTTACATTACAATCAGTATAATTCTGTTTGTAGGATGTAATGGGTTTTGGTACCATTCACTAATAAGTTTGAGACATGAGCAAAAGCAAACATAATTGAGCGTCACTGTTTTTTCTGACTGATGATTTTTGTAATTGTCTTGTGCAACAAGGATGTTTAACTATAACATGTTTAGTTACATTATTTATTATATATTTGCTTACAGATAATTAATTTCAGATAGACAGTTGTGACATAACAGTCTACAGTTCCCTCCACAAAAACAGCAGGGATGTGAGAAGCAAGGTAAAACATTTTTATTCTTTTTGTGAACACATTTGTTTCAGCATAGAAGACATTTTTTATGAGGGATGCTTGCCTTCACAAGATTACCTATGCCCATAATGATGACCTCTCCAGCAATTGCTACAAAGTTTAACTGAAGTATTATTTGATCGAACTGCTGTGTTTAGGTTTACAGGAGTGTCTAGCAATTCAAAATCAGCTCATAAGCTCCACTAATCTGAAACAAACTCCCAGAAACAAACATGACTTGTTTAAAGCTGACTTCACCTATTTTAGGCAAACAGCTAAGTGAAAAAAACATTGATTTACATCAGTACTCCATCTTATATCTATGTGAAATTATTACTCATCTACCCTTGTCCACATCTTTACATAAAATCATCCATCTTCTTCCACTTACTCCGTCAGGGTCACGTTGGGTGCCTTTGTTCGGTAGACTGTGGGGTACACCCTGGACAGGTAGCCAGTTTGTCACATGGCAACACAGAAACACAAAGATGTACAACCAGGCACACATACACTCACACATAAGGACAATTTAGAGATTCCAATTAACCTAACAGCCATGTTTTTGGACTGTGGGAGGAAGCCGGAGTACCCAGAGAGAACCCATGCATGCACGGGAAGAACATGCAAACTCCATGCAGAAAGACAGCGAGTTGGAAATCGAAGCTGGAGCCTTCTTGCTACCCACAGCGTGAATGTGCAGCCCTACATAAAGAATAAAGATCCAGATTGATCCTGTGATCCCATGTACAGTAGCAAGGAAGATGGTCACTGCAATACTACAAATTCTCCTAAATAGTTAGAGTATAGTATAGAGCATAGTCTTCATAGCACTCACACTATCTTTGGAGTGCAAACCAAAGACAGATGGTGAAAGAGAAAGCTATTCTGTTTCACCATGATAAATATATGGCATTTGCTAAGTATCGCTAAAAATTATACTGGAGTCATGTCTTTCAGTCTTGGGAAGACAAAGACTTGAGTTTTTCAGTAACAACTCCATATGGTCCAACAAAGACATCAGGTCCTGTGATCTCATGAATGTATGATGGAAGTACTGTGCTTACCCCTAACGATCATTGTTTGAATTTTGCTTACAAGCCTATGAACTCCATTTCATGAAGTGCAGGAGTGGCAGAATCATGTGTGGAATACTTAGCAGCTGTAAGGACTTGAGCACTTCATAGGAACATGGCATTCTAAAAATGTAAAAACCCACTATGTGAAAACAATAAAGCAAGGGCATAAGAAGTTCCCCAAAGGAGCTACAAAGTGGCTTCTGGACAACAACATCAAAGTTTTAAAACAGCCATCTCAAAGCCACTTGCAACCAAAGTTACATAAAAAAACTGCAAACTCATCAGAACAGTTTATGTTATTTTTATTTTCAGAAAATGTTCAAGGATTTCCCCTTTTGTATCAAATGGTCATTAACAAATGAAGATGGTGATTTCAACAACAAAAAGAATAAAATGGAGGTAATGCATGATCATTTTGTTTAAACTCCACAGTTAGCCTTTGTAGGTAATATATTTATTTATAATCTTTAACTCAATTTTGGTTGAAACTCCTACCAAATATCTATATTTTTTAATGTCTCCTGAGCAGTAAAGTGAAAGACTGGAGTAAAATAGGTTAAAAAAAGCTGTTGTACCAGCGTTTGACTACTACCTTAAATCACCACTGTTGTGGTAAAATACTGAATATTCAAACCATTTCACAATCAACAATCTCATCATGTAAACATAATCTTCTGATTGCATCACTGAACACAATATACCACTTAGTGACAATTTCAGCAGGCTCAGCGCAAACTCTGAGTTGGCCTACAACTGACTCATTCATTTGTAAAGGATGCTTATTCACAGTTCTCTGCAGCCAACATTGCTCAGTCATGCAGAGCTTTCCAAACTTGTATGCAGTTGAGAAAAAAACTTTAATATTCCAATTTAAGTGATCAAGAAAGTAAGGTTAAATCATGTTGAGGTTGTTTTAAGTTTTTGCATTATTGAATGTTTGAAAACTAGAAAAATATTAACCTGAATTGGGAAAATAGACTCAGATGATTTGACTGACCTTTCGAATGATGGGAAGCTCAAGATTGTTGGGTGCTTTTTAAAGCATCAGCTATCACACCATTGCACATACTACAAAAGTTTGTTATGTATATGGCACCATCACATTTTTTCCTGCCACCTTCTTGCGCATCCCCTTGTCTTCCATGTGACAAACCACTCAGGGAACACAGAGCACCGAGGGTTCACTGAAGCTCACATCTGAAAGAGACAGTGGTGCATGCACTGCTCCATCTAATTGTGGAAAGGTAGCTTTTGAAGTAAGATGAGCTCACCTGAAAAACAAAAAAAGGAAATGGTGCACAAGGGAGAGAGCTACAGAAAAGTGCAGCAACCAACAAAGGATCGGGGGTGCATGACATCTGATTGGTAAGGGGAAAAAAGACGCAACCTGCCAGAGTAAGAGGGTTAGCTTTAGAGACTTCACATCATCCTCTCGACTCCAGCAACTTCCCATTTATATTGTGATGCAAATGCATAGCCTGTCCCAGATGGTGCTTTTCCAGCATCGTGGGTGCATAAAAATATGATTATTTATCCTAAGCAGTCTTCAGGTTTTTACTGCACCCTCAAAAGTCTGCATCTACTATCTTCTTCCATTAGTGGCAATTAAAGTCACTATGGTAAGTCCATTTCTAAAGTAATCAAAAACATATAAAATCAAAGTATTTATTTATTTAAAAAAGGGTGACTGAAAGGTATGAAAAGCAAATACATTCAAAATTGAAGAGGGATGGGATGGATGGATTTCCAGGCTTATCTGTGACACTTAGAGCTAAAAGCAGTCATTTTCCCAACTCAAAACTGTGTTTAATCACCTCTGTGAGAAAAATATTTTCCACAAGCTAATCTGAAGACTTTCTGCCCAGTTTGCACATGCAAGCAACCCTTTTGTTGAAGCATAAACTTAACAGCTGAAAAAAATATCAGATTTTATGGTGCATCAACAAATAAAAGGATCCACGGTGCATTTTATGGATTTCAGAGGATTAAAATTTAATTAAAAGCTGGACAGGTAGCAGATGATGTTTTAAACATAGAGATGAAAGAATAGAAACTCCAAACCTTATATTCTCGCAGATGTGAGATGCAATCATGCTCCTTTTAAAAACAATTTTCCTCCAACATAAACTCATTCACACACAGTTTCCAGGCTGCTTTTCAATGTGACAGCACTTTGTAGTCAATTTGATGGGATCACCTGGGTGAGGTCATGCACAATACAGTAAACAGCATAGCTGTAGCGTTTTGTGAGACTTTCACATTCAGAGGAACGACATACACAGAAATAAATGTTTGCTATAAGCCACTCGCTTACGCTGTCATCATTTCCATACTTTCATCATGGCACCTTCACCAGATTTTCTACCTGCCTCTGAAGTACTAAAGCAGCACTTGACATGTCGTGTGTAGCATAATTAAATCTCAATGTGGTGTCAAATCTTGACTTGAAACCTTCACTAAAGAAAAGTTGAGTGAAGCACAGAAAACAAGTCTCTCAAATCCGAAGATTAACTTATATATTTAAAGAAAACTTGGTGACAATCCAGGTCCAAATAAGTTAGGCTAAATAAAGGAGGAGGAAAGAAAGATTTAGGGTTGTTGCTTTTTTAAGTAAAAAGCCAAGGATTTTGCGATGCCTGATAATTCTGCTTGGAGCATAAAATCTTTAACTGCGTGTTTTGTTTGAATTATGACTTTCTTTAAATAAGCTTACGGATCTCAAGATGCGAGGATCTGATTCTTTTCATTTTCAGTTTTTAAAACAGATACCATACACCCAGAGAATTCATTTGTAAAAATAAAAGTTTAAACCATGTTTTATTTTCTGTTTGTGTCCCAAATATTGCAATAGGTTGTGTTGGGCTGTAGCTGTTATTTCAAGTGAAGACACACCACATCTGAACAAAATATTCTCAGAGTGTTGCAGTCTGTATGTTGGAATAATAATATTTTGTGTTTTTGAGCCGAATTGATTTTTCATATGTTGAAGTGAGACCAGGTAAGCCTTGGGGTGTAACACAAAGCTAACTATCTGCGTCTGTGTAGTCCACGGAAATATCTGTGTAATGCATTCTGATTATAGTTGAAGTAGGTTACATAACTAAATAATTTTACTGTGTGGTGATGAAAGGAAAAGCTCTCCTGGCTCTTTAATATGCACTCTTGAGACACTCCCTAATTTCATTAGTTTCCAGTCAACCATCAGCATAGGTTTCATCGTGGTTTTGGGATGTAAACAGCACCTGCACAACATCAGTTGAATTTTCTTTTGCTGCACAACTAATCAGGGTAGGACTGCTCTCTTGGTATCAAACAAAGACCACATTAATTATGGAGCACATGTAGTGGCTGCCCACTGATGCTTACGTCTCTATCCAGGATGAGTGAATGCTGCAAGTCATTGAATCAGTGTAATCTGCTGGGTTTCTTTAAAATGAAAAAATATTTTGACAAATCTATCTGTGTGATTTAATTGATTCAAAGTAAAGTTCTTTAAGATGACATGTGTTCTGAGCAGAATTGATTTAAATAAAGGTGTGATGACTTTTTATTTCTATTTCATTATTTTAAGGCTAAAAGGTGGAAAAAAAATGTCATTTTATATGACAAAATAAAAAAAAAAGATTATCTGTTAGTATAATGCATGAGTTTGAATGCCCCACACTGTGGTTGCTGCATCAGTCAGGTGAAACATCTGATGCTGTACTTTATTTGAGCTAAAAGCATACGAAGTTACATTCATATTGTAAAATGATAGCTATTCCTCTATTTCAAGCTGTATAAGTCATAACATAATATACTATAAGTGCCATAGGGTCAAGTTTCGGCAATAGAGAATAGGGTATCCGAATGGCCTTTTACCCTGTTGTCATTTCTGCAGACACAACAGAAATTAGGAATTCTAAGCTCTGATTTTCAATATTTCTGATAAATACTCCATGTTAGTTATGCTTCAATATGTTCTCTATATTTTCACAATACATCTATGCTTGGAAAACAGTGTCAGACAAACAGCTCGATGTATTTATAGTTTCATCAGCCTTTGCGGGAGCTGCAGCTACCCAAGCAGGGTTCTGATAAATTTCAATATTTTCCAGTGTTTCCAAAGAGGCAGGAAATTAAGGCACGCTAACGGTCGAAATTACCCAAGTAGTCAGCATGTGTGGTCAGCTATTTCATCATTTCTAACATCAAATACAATCAAATCCATTTCAGTCCCTTTTCACATCTCTGTCTGCAATTCAAATTACAAGACAAACACCGCAGAGCGTTGCCAGCTAAAATCACCATCTCTCCAACCGATTAGTTTTTCTATGACTTCTTAAAACAAAAGCTTGCTTTCGGTGGGAGGCAGGACAATTACAAACACCTGAATTCAATTATGCAGCCATAAGAAAATGATTGTGGCAATTATATCTTTTCTCTTGTCATTCTCCCTCATTCTGCAAACAGTTTACCTGTTTTCACCAAGAGCAGAAGCTGGCCACAAGCCTGGATGGTCCCCAGAGGTTCACGTTGCTCACCATCTGTGCCCAAGGCAAAAGCCCTCCAAAGCTGTTATAGTGTTGGACCAATAAATGAGAAGTGTCTTGGGTTGAATGTGAGGTTAATGCAACCCCACTCTACATTGCACAATAAGAAGGGGAAATAAAAGAAAGTAGTTAGGTGAAAAGGACTGCTGAACTGTATTTGTGTAAACTGAAATTGTCAGTGCAACCTAGCAACAGCCTTATTTTCATCACATTGTTTTGAACGATTTAAGATTATTTAAAACTATTTTTAATTAAATGATGAATGGTGAATAGTAAGTAAAACAATCTTTTTAAGCTGTATAAATTTAAAACTAATTTTAGTATGAGAAGCAACTAATCAAAAACCTGAGCTTAAATCTTAAATTAGTAAAACAGCAAAATGTGCAACAGTTTAAAAATATTTTCAAACAAAAATCTCTTGGATTTATTCTATTTGTTTTTAGAGTCATTGACTCTTTACTGCCTGTATCTCTTGTTGATTTGGTACTTATAGTGACTGGTAAAGTTATCATGCAGCTGGAACTATTTTACTTTTTGTCAAATGGTGACCTCAACTTGTTAACAGAAGAAACAAACTATGGTATTTACTCTGCTGGACTGTCCTTTAGCCTACAAGTAAACGTGCCTTGCCCTTGCCTTGCCCTTGCCTTGCACCATAGAGAGTAGATTCACTATTACTAAGTTGTTGAAAATACTCCAATAATGAATTGTAAGTGTCTTGTTTTTTTCTCTTATGCAGAACCAAAACCCCCGAAATACATCACACATCACACGACAGTATTTTCTCAGTTTGTAATTTCAAATTATACAGAAGCTTTATGACACAGAATGATAGCTGCACTGGGAATCCGAGGAACGCAGGTGGTGGATGTTCAGTATGCTCCCCACCATCTTTTCATGTGAGGTAATTATTATTGCTCTCTTATTT
>JAUZNJ010006806.1:0-12410 GCA_034780135.1 Jordanella pulchra
CCCCCGACAGGGAAAGAGAACCACGGAAAGAAAAGCAAGTCTGATGGCGGAGAGCTGTACGCCCAGATGTTAGAGACCCAGAGAAAACAGCGCTACCCCGTCATTAAGCAGCCGACAGCGGCCATCTGGTGGCCCCTGCAGCTCACTGCTGATATTTAATAACCTACTAGTTCCTCATAATGAATCCTTTGAGAGGATTTCTTTCTTTGATTATAACGTTTTATGCCGTAACATGAAACATAAGCTGATGTGTGGGGAATGAAAAGGGAAAAAAAAAAAAAGAAGGAAACTAGGTCCTGATGTTTCCTGATGAGGTTTATGTTGGAGAGAACACCTCAGGAAAAATGCACATGTTCTAGTTTGTCATATTAATGTTAGAAGCAACTGCAAATTTGTCATTTTCTTTTTCCTCTTCTGTTCAGATCAACTTATAATCCAGATGATGAGGAGTCCAAAACAGCGTGTGAGCAGGTTGGCCACACTTATGAAAACTGCAGATCAACACCTGCAGATCCACAAACGCAGCTGTGATTTAGGTTCATATACAATTTACCTCTGATGAGCTTCTATTTCTTTATAAAAAACATATTTAATGTACTAAATGTCCTGCTTCATAAATCAGGATTTAATGATTCACAGCATTTTTTTTTTTTACACCTCAACATTTAGACCAGGGGTCTGCAACCTTCAAAATCCAAGGAGCCATTTTTGCATTTACAACTTAATGACAAGACGAAAAAAAAATCTGATTCTTTAATGTCCTGTTGTATAAATCCAATCAAATATTATTTAAAAACAAAACAATGAAGCGTCTAAGACTGAAATGTATCCTAACAATACATTAGTACTATACTTTAGGTTTGTTCATTTTAAACTACTACTGAGAGCCATTCTAGAGGCTCCAAAAAGTCACTTTAGCTGCTAAATATGATTAAAAAACTAATTTCTGATATAATTGAGTAATTTAGTTATCAAACCATCTTTAACTGGGATAAACATACTAATTAAACAAAGCTGCACAGCTTTATTCTATGAAGCACCTGTTAAGCGATAAGGAAAGCTTCAGCTGCATCCAGAGACCCCAGAGTCTCCTGGTCAGTGAGTGAACAGAGGAAAACATGCACAGGTTCTCTTGAACTCATTACCCAGGATGCATCTGATGACTGCTTGGTTTGGTGTGGACCTTAGATGGAGGGTAGAGGGAACTGAGAACAACAACGTCTCCTTTCTTTGATGGAGGCAACTTCAGACTTAAGATTCTGACTTTCTTAAACCAGGTTGGGTCTAACTAACAACCGTCGTCCGTTTCATACGGTTGCAACTTTTGATGGGTTGTTTATCCCAAGTGTCACAAATTAAAGCACCATCTTTAAGCTGAAACAACTCGAAGGTGATGGGTTGAGAGCGGGAGGGTACCGCCGTCACAGCGTCCTACAATAATACAGCAGAATCTGGTTTTTCTAGTATTGCGCAAACAACGTCTGCTTAGTTTGAGCCAAATGTTCCAGCAGGAATCATATGTACCTAAAGATGGCGACGGACAAAGAAAGAAACGCATGTTATCCAGGATGCTTTAGTCTGAACTGATTCTCCTTTATCTTTCTCTCCGTTTGATTTTATGTCTCTACATTTATGCTCAAACTGATTTTAGTTTTTATATTTAAAGACGGTTTAAAATGAAGAGCATGTTAATTATTGTAACATTTATGGAGGAGCAAACTTTATCATGAAATACATTAATTGGGAAAGTCACTTGATAAATGTACCACAAAATAAGTAGATGTAACATTTATCTACTCGATTCAAAGAAGAAATATACAATGAAACCGTAAAATGTTCCATTAAAGATATTTTTCAATTGATAAATGACATAATTAAACTTCATTTTACAAACAGAAATTTCTATATTTTTTTTCCCCCTTATTTAAATTGAATTAAATGTGTTTTATCTTCGCCAGCTGGACAGAAGGTTTTCAACCTTGGAGGTAATTTAAAGCAAAAAAAAAAAAGGTTTAAAAAGTGTAAAAATATTTGTATAAAACTAAACAACAATCTGAAGCTTTGTGTTAAAAAACAAAGAAAACTCAGATAAAATTCCAGCAGCCCATTAATCTCCACAGCTGGATTGTAAGCATAGTTTTTAACCTTGTCGTTATTATTATTCTCTGAGATCCAAAGATAAACATTTTCTGTCTTTACATCGAATCACCAAATCTCAGTTTACATCATTTCTAGAGCTCTGCTGAATTTAAATGATTCAAAACAAAATGTTTTTAACGTCTCTTTAAAGAAATGTGTTAACTTGATGTATGCAAAGAGTTAAAAAGAGAACTTAGTAAGACTGCTTGAATAGGAGAGAGCCAACTTTAAAGGTTCGACTAAAAAGCAGACCTTAGCTTTCAGAAGGCATTTTTCACCAGAGCACTTCCTTTTCTACCATATCAAGCATTGATCTACCTCCATGATTCAAAAAGGACCGTGGCTGAACCTGCAGATACCCCTTCATGACTGGTTTCAATTCTCGTTACTGGTTACGCAACGAAGATTGTGAAACAGTTGGTACAGTCACTTTTCAGGAATTTATCAAGTGACGGCACCAAAGAAAAAAGGCACAGCTTATTTCTCTCTGATCTGATTAAAATGAAGTTACACCAACCACAGAAAAAAAAAAGCATAAATAAGGGCAGGTGTACCGTATACGACTCCACCAACACGGTGGTCTCCAGCGCCAGCTTCTGCTCCTGTTCGATGTTGTAGCCCACGTAGCACAGCTTCTCCTTCATCATGCGAACCGTCTCAAAGTCTGCAGAGTGGTTGAAGGCGTAACCCCTCAACAACAGCAGCTGTTTAAAAAAAAAAAAAAGTAGAAAGTTGGATTATTTTACAAATCAGGCTACATTTCAGTTCATCATTAGGAGCATATACCTTAATGAGGTAGCGAGTGATGTCCCTGCCTGCGATGTCCAGACGCCGTGTCAGGTGGGGCAGACTGAAACCCTCGTACACTGGACAGATGTGTGTCACACCGTCACCTGAATCCACCACCACACCAGTCAGGAGGCCTGAAACACAAACAGGGCAGGTAATTACGAGTGCATCATATGCAGGAAGGATGACAGAAAGGAAAAGAGAATCGGGCTAAAAGAAACCCCAATCGTTTCCCATTTATTGCTAAACCACTGACAATGGTTGGTGGAATATTTAGGAGCTTGAGGTGTCGCAGAGATGACCGCAGAACCGGAGGTCACTGAGCGACCCCGTCTAAAACAACTAGTTGGAGCACATTTTATACACCTGCAGGCAAGTTCAATTATATAGAGGGGTAATTTAGTATCCACCATTATGATTAAATAGAAACCCCATTTTGTACATGATGTCACAATTTTTCTACCTTTTATTTGAAAAAAAAAATTTATTAGGATGAGTTAAAATTGGAAAAGTCCAACAACATTGGAAAAGTGTTTAGCTGAACTTTATCTCTACAAGCCAAGCTATACAAAATTAGCATTTAATTAAAACAGCTTCAAATATTAAGATTGCAGTGGACAAAAACACAACGCTGATCTGCGGAAAAAACAAAGGCACATGATGATTTCATCCTAAACTGTAATCTGTTTAAAATAAAAAGCGACAAAAGAAAAAAGGAGAAACACAGAACAACTGAAGAGGAATTTAGAGAATTCATTTTTGTATTTGTTGTGTTCAAATCAAATCCGTAACAGACGGAGGGGCCTGTAAACACATTAGCTCTATCAGTTTTAATATGTTGGTGACTCTGTTATTCTAAACACAATTCAGTCCTAATAACAGCTGGAAAGTTGCTAATAAAAATCAAAGATTAAGAAGCAAGAGGATGACGATGCATTAGAATGAGCCTTTTATCCACTACTGAATGAAATTCTGCCAAGCACGCTGCGGATAACTCAACCAGATGAACAACCGACAGCAATGAGGTTTACATGGAAAATCCAGGGAGAGGATAAAGTCCAAATAATAGAATATAGTAATCTATTTAAAAATATACACTAGTTGTGCCAAATTAGAGCCACACTTATCGCAGTTCTGAGATATGAGCAAGTTGAGGTTTATTTTTTAGAGACTTTGTGGACTGTGACATCATTTCTACTAAAAGCAGGAGCAGAAAATCCCTACATGGTCGACAGCTTTAACTGTCAAAATATTAACAGAAACTGTTTGTTTCTTTGAATAAAAGCCTACTTTCTTGGACATCCCAACTAAAACACATTATTATATTAATCTAAGTTTCTTGGAAAAAGAGCTCAACTCTGATTAGGAGAAAACAGACCCACTTTGTTCAGCCTTCCTGTTATCTGATAATAAAAACGGTGCTCTCTCAGCTTTAAATAGCTGGGGACACTTCTTCCCTTCACATCACGCCTTCAGAGTCTAAACACTAAATTTAAACTATAAATACTCGGCTTTGAGGTTTTCACCATGTGCTAAAAAACCTGCAGATGAGGACAGTCATCGTTAGCATGCTGTGTTTACTGACTGGAACGACGGGAGTTTTAAGGTGCAACTTCTCATCCTCACCCTAAATAAAACCTCTATTGTGTGACTTACGCAAAAATTATTTGTTAATGAAATTAATGGGGAACAAGGAAGAACGTTTGATTACACATTGTGTGAGGTGAGGACTCTTACCCTGAGCATACAGCGTCAGGACGGCCTGAATAGCGATGTAGACTCCTGCAAACTGGTAGGTCTCAAACATCACCTGCAGCAGGAATGAGAAAACGCATTCATTTGATAAGAAAACAGAGCCAGCAGCAAACGCAGACGTCGTCCTTTAGACACGATTTGCAAGAATTCACAGCGGTGTCACTTCTGCAAAGCTTTTAATAAACACTTCCTCTGCAATTGGTTAAAAAAAACCAGCAAACAGTGAAACACAGCTAGTTCTAACCCCGTGCAGCCGGACTGCTAAGAGTTTAACAAGCATCCACGTACCTCGATGATTTTCTCCCGGTTTTTGGTGGGGTTCATGGGGGGCTCGGTCAGCAGGATCTTGCAGTTGCGAGAGTCGATGTTGAGCTTCTCCGGGCCGAAGGTGTAATCCCAAAGGTGCTTCATGTCATCCCAGTTCCTGACGATGCCGTTCTCCATGGGGTAGTTTACCTCTAGCATGGATCGCAGCTCGCTGGCCTCATCTCCTACCATCAAGTCCTGGAGGAAGGAACCAACACAGAGAAATTATGTTAAAAGCTGCTGAATCGTTAAAAATAGCATTTGGCATCATCCAAGCAGGTCAGGAAACCAATACAGTAGCTTTACCGTATCTTGTCTTTGTTGAGAAATTGTAATCTTAAGCCGTACGTCTAACGCCAACAGATGCATTCCTGCAGCCTTTTGGCTCAGGACTCCGTTACCCAGCATGCACTGCAAGCCATCCTTTCCATGCATTTTACACCTGGAACCACTTCCCTTCAGCTACAGCAAACCACTTTTCATTTTTTTTCTTCAATCCCCCATTCAAACAGCCACATGCAAGGCCGCCTAGCAATGTAAACAGCTGCTGGGTTAGAACTCGATGTTAGCCACACAGTCAAGCATCTTGCGTTCCGCTTGGAGACATCAAAAGCCGACTGAAAGCAGCCATTTTATGGGTTCATCCTGTGTGCTTTGGCATTAACAGAGTACCAGTCCCAGGCATGGGCTCCACTGCTCTTAAAGGAAAAACAGATGTCCTGCTGTCTCAGACTCTGAGCTGTCTGCCACGCATCCTTGAGTATGCATACTAACTGGACGTTAATTGTCAACGTGTAATGCCTACAGCTTCTACACATTTGTGACAGTGAACAAAGAGCTCAGATAAGGCTGACATTTTGAATTCTCTCCAGCTTAAAGCTGCGGTAGGACTGAGGTGGGCGTTCGGCTGTCAGGGCGCACGAGGAGATCAGAGACTCTGACAATGGAAACGCTCCAAAATCTCTTTTAGCACTCCATCGATAACAGCTGGCCTGTGATTCATCGGAGGCATTTCTGCCAACACCCTCAGCCTGCAGAGGGGAGTACATTAAACAAAGTGATGGATGTCTTCCTTATTCCCGGCCACTCACTGGGCCACACACAAAAAGAAAGAAAAATCAACAAATCGGGGGTTAAAAATAATTCAAAAAAAATTAATATCAGTGAGTAAAAAGGAAAAAGCAAACAAACAAACAAAAAAAGAAGTTCCTCATTTTCAGTTTGAGCAAGACATTTCAAAACGATCCGTAGCAGGCAAGAACAGGAAGCCCACAACAACCTGGACTTACCATCTTCTGGGAATTCTACTTCATCGAGGGAGAACAAAGCAAAGAGAACAGGGGGCGAGGCAGGTAGAAAGAACAAAGGATGAATAAAGAAAAACAAACAGCAGAAAGGTAGAGACAGGCGCCAGAAAGTAACCCTCTGGCTGACTGTCTAAGATTCGGACCCAAACTTTGTTCTTTAAAAAGGGATATCAACTTCTGGGAACACTATGAAAACCAGTTGGCTCGTACCTTGATCTCAATGTTTCCCACTTTGGCTGTGGAACGGATGATGGGCCTCCCAACGAGCGCAGGGAAGATGTGCTCTGGGAAGTTGGAGCCTGCATAGCCGCACTTGACAAACTGCAGGAAGACAACCAGAGGAGAGAGAAAGCGATTAGCAAACACATTACAGCGCTTTAAAGATAAATGATCCCATCTTAACTTCATTTGATTAGGAGGACTTAAAGCACAAAGCCTGATCTGTTAAACAGTGTTTTGGTTTCCTGCATTTTTTTTTTGTCTGCATATCCCCCCCCCAAAAAATACCACAGCTGTGTTTGGTTGGTTACCAGAATCAAGGTAACCTAGTTTTCTAAAGCGCTTTAACTCCAACAATCATACTGTTCTTTCAGAATAAACATGATTTAACATGAAACCAGAACAGAGGCCTTTTCTTAGCACAGAGATCCTCCCTCCTGTTATAGCTGCCCACTGAAAGCTAACTGGCAGAAACAGGCTCCTCCACTTTTCCAACTCTTATAAAAAAAAAGGAAAATGTACTAGTTTTAAAATATTTTTCATTGTAAAAATGTACATAAATAAAAAAAAAAAAACTGTAGTGTTGTGGAAACTAAACAAGTTGACAAACTAGGAGCTGCACGTTTGCAAAGGTGATTCCTACAAAGTTTACCTGAGCAATTAGCCTGAATTATTAACTAAATAATAAAAGCCTGTTATCTTAAGACAGAACAAAAAAATCTATACGAAGCATAAAGTCATAAGGGCTTTAACTGGGCTGAACCGATTCATCAGGATTAATCGATTATTGAAATAATCATCATCTATTTTGGCAATTCAATCAACTAGACAAATGTTACAGACTAGTAGCTGCCATTTACTTTAAAAATAACCTCATTACAGTAGCCAAGACAAAATTATTCCTGAAATTTTTATTTGGTAAAAGTATCTTTTAAGATTAATATGAAAAAGAAAAAAAAAAAGGCCCAAGGCGCTACTTTAAAAAATTACATTTGGCAGGTGTTTATATTTATTATTCAGTTTGATGGGTTAACATAATAAATTTAACAGAACTCTGAGACAGTCAGAACTGTACTAATTCAACAGCATGAGGAAAACAGAAGAGGAATCAGAGCACGTTAGATGATCGTTTACATTTTTATAGGATTAGTAGATAGATTTAGAATCGCAGCCATCGTCAGTTTAAATGCAGTTAATATCACGAATGCAAATGACTGCTGGAGTAGAAATTTAGATTATGATACGTTAATGCATTTAAACTCTGCAAGCTAATATTATATATGCTAAATGTTTAATGTTAATCTTCTACTTGGATTATAGTGACCAAGACAGTAAAAACTGAGGAGCACGATGGGTCATGGTTATGATGGAAAAGGAGGAAAATAGGGGATGACTGCAATTAATACCATCATTAGAATATTAAAGAAAAATACAGTGATTTCATATCCACCTAACATCATGCAGCCCAAGTAAAGAGTGTGGAAAATGGGGTATTTTTACTGAAACACATTTTAAACCAGACCATGGCTAATGACATGTGTGCAGATCTAAAAGCTGTCCAAATGATATTTGATGCTTATTTTCTCTTATAAGGAAAAAGAAAATGCACATTTGCTGTATCATAACCAAATACTTTAATTCGTAAATCATAATCTCCCATTGTGACGATTATTAAACTGTGTGCATAAAGCATTTAATTCAAATTAAGGATGAACATTTTTTTTTTTTTTTTAGATTTTTTATGCTAATTTTTCTCACCCAGAGAAAAATATTCAAATATTAAACACCAGAAGAGAGAAATAAATTTAACCATCCCTAAATAACCACATGAAAAAAAAAAAGGTCGCCTCTTGTGCCGATTTACAGCTAATAATGTCCGTGACTTAAAAAAAAAAGAGGCACATTTCATATTGAGCTACGATGTGAACCAGAATGTGTCATATCTCTGAATATGTGTCGGTGACATAAGCAGCTGTGGTTTTGTCTCTTCTCACTTCCTTGTGACTTCTCTATTCAACTCTGACATATGACATTTTCTTCTTTTTTTTTTAATCTCCTCTAAAGGGTTCACTCACTGCTTTCAAAAAACTTGCATCCGAAAAAAGCCTTGCTAGTCAGCAACGCGCGGAGCCAACATCCTCCCTGACTGCTGACAGTGTTTAGATAAGGAAGTCCCTGCACACCAGATGAGGCAGTGGTACCTGTGTGTGCAGTGAGCAAATTCCTGAGGTTAAGCAACCATCTGCAAACTCTGTTGTGTATAAAAAAAAAAAAAAGTCAAGGGGTCACAAAGGAGCTTAAATCCTCACTGTCCTCCATCAGGTTGGTTGCAATGATTGGACAACGTTTTAAAGAAATAACCTGAAAAGAAATCGTGTTTGACGGAGATGCAGAGTTTTCCACCATAAAAAAAATATCTAGAAGAACAATAAAATCGCCTAAAAAGTGCTTTGCAAATAAATCTATAGATGAGCGTTAGTGCCAACAAAGACACTAAAAATGGATAATCTCAAATGTACTTTGCATTTTTGAACCGATCTGGGTTATCCTAAAAGATGACAGTTCATCGAAAAAGAGAACTAATATGGCTCTTTGATAGATTAGTTTTGAATCCAATCAGAAAATAAAAATAATTACAATATCATCTAATGCAGGAAAAAAAAAACCCAACCCAAATACGTTTAAGGTATATAGAACAAGAATTCTTGGTTTTAATACATTTGATGAATGCATAAAGAATTCTCCTACTTTCCTTTAGTATCTATTGCCAAATATGTCCAATTCTGCTCTATGGCCTTTTGATTGGTCCATCTTTAATCAAGAGTTTACATATGCAACAAACTCAAAGCAACTGAAGGTTGCAATTACATGGACTGTAAGACTGTATGACTATGAGGCAATCGAGCATCTTCAAACAATATTTGCTTCATAAGGCTTCATAAATCTGCCTTATTTCAAAAGCTCACAGAAAACCGCACATTTGTCGACCGCTATGTCAGATTTAGTTGACTTATTGCTGGATGATCTGGGGTAATTTTCCACTGAAATAAAGACTCTTACAATAACGTTTCCTATATCTTCCTACGAGCTTTTAAGGAAAACCGAATCAGCTGCGAGGATAATTCTATAATCAAATTTGAAACGCGTCCAAAACGCGCCTGCATTTTTTTTGTTTTTTTTTTACCTATGCTTCAAGAGGCCAGGTAACATTTCCAGGGCGAAGTCTCTCAAATAGGAGGTTCCCCTATTCACCTGATACGGCCTACATAGCCTTACACCAAGCTGTCAATGCTTTTCGTCCACAAAACATAACCGAATACCATTATAAGCCATCAAACATATCGAAAACATAAACCTGCAAATTTATTTCATTTGTCGATAAAATCTGTAAAAATCCCCGACGCTGCTACAAGACAACCAGCTGTTTAACCTGTCAGGCTACTTAGCTTGCCGCTTTAGCGCAGTAACCGTTGGTTAAGAAGAACAGCTCTCTTTAGTCGCCATTATAAAACATACAAGAGCTTTTTTCATAGCAACAAATTCAGCTTTTAGTCGGACAACTTCTCAGACTCAATGGGGTGTTTTTAAGAAGAGTTTGGATGAATGAAAATTTGCTGGAAACGAAGCTACACGCCCAGTTCAGTCTAGCTAGCTAGCTTCAGACGCTGACAGCCCCACTTCCTGTTTCAGCAAATTGTTCGACATTTCGGCTCGGTGGAAAGCGAAGCGCGGTTCGATGAAACATCGGGCCGAAGACTCAGACCTACCCCGGTTCCATTGTCACAGACCACTACTTTCCTTCCCTGGCTGTCCATTGTGTAAAAGCCCAGTTGCCGCTGAACCCTCCTCAACTTTCTTCGGCAAGCCGGAAGGAAGACACAGCAGCCCGGCCAAGAAGAGGAAGGGAAGGGTGCTCATCCGGTGTGTGACGGAGCCGCTGAAATCACCAGTCACTTCCTCTCACATCGTTCGCTTCTTACATAAAAATAGTTGTTTTTTATACACTAGATCAGTTTTCCGCATTAGATCACCAGCTATAAGTCTTTAAGTTTAATAGCTGTTGTTTAATCCCCCACCAAACCGCCACTTATACTGTTTGAAACCCCAGAAATGACTCGTTGTCACAACCTTTAAACTAATCAGAATCAATTTCCAATCTTCTGCACAAAAACGTCGATTCCATGTTTCTCTCGCTAAACTTTTGATTTTAAATATATACTATTGGTTATAACATATACAACGTATTTTAAAATAATTATAGATACTTATTTTTTTACAAAAAAAAGAGGAAGACAATGTTGAGTTATAATTCATAGATGTTTCTTACACTGATTCGTATTCTCAAATCTGTAGTCTAGCGGGTACCGGAAAATAATGAACATAACTTAAAGTATTAGCTTTATCATTTCATTAAACTGTGCTGTGTAAGTATATAGTTTACAATTTTCTTTTTGTAATTTCGTTATCATTGCTTAAAGTGAGGTTATTATAATTATTAATTAGCTGTAGCAGAAAGATGTCAGACTCATTGCTCTCAAACCATGATATAATAAGGGCCACTGGTGCTTCTTCTGCTGCATTTAAATAATTTATTTATTTATTAGCATTTATTATTTGTATCCAGTGTGTTAACTGTGATGTAGAGGATAACAGTTAATATGACAGAATTATAGTTAAGTATTAATGTTCAGATTTATGTCCCAAATTTGGATTATTTCAGTTTCAACGGTTAAATTAAATTCAGTTCAATTATAATTCATTGATCCCCAAAAGGAAATTCAAAAATAGTAGAGTTCTTTATTTGATATTAAATGGATGCAACATTTAGACCAGCTAACATCCTGTCTGCTACTCTTGTGAGCAGCTTTTTCATGAAGGGTTTCATGGTGGGCTGGTGCTTATCGACACTTTTGGTTTATGGATTCTGGAAAAAAAATGAGAGTACCCAGGGAGAACCCACATCTGCAAAGGGAGAACACACAAGCTCAATGGGAAAAAAAGGCCCTGGCTGAGAACTGAACCCAGAACCCACTTTCTAAAAGGCCTTAGCTCTAGCATTTATGCAACCCTAGTATTCAGAACGTTGAGTTAATCAGACCCGCTACTAATGTGATAAAGCAAATTTTAGGCAAAAATGTGTTATCTGCTCAAATCAATTCAATCAACAAGTTGTTACAGCAGCCCTACAGAGGTTCAGAAAATAGGCTACGATTAACAATAAAAGCAGCAACATACTGTGTATTTCTGCTTTTATAAACTGTTCCTCATGTTCATGAAGAAAAAAAAATATATATATAAAAAGCGTGATGAATTGTTTTTTTTTTTCTGTGAGTCATTAAACCATGTAAACATATCCAATATTTCATGAGAAAACTTGACTTCCTTACTTCAAGAGAGTTGCAGGTTATAATAGTTTGGGATTTTTCATTCTATTTTAGTTTTAGCAATTCTTTCTCTAATTCAGTCGGATTTGATACATTTTTATAATTGTTTGCTAGTTTTTTATTAGTTGCTATTATTTTAATAATGCTTTGTTTTTTTTATGTCATTTCTTTTGTTGTCAGTTTTTTGTGCACATAAATAATTACAACTCAAACTAAGATTTTATATCGAAACGCTGGTAAAATTACAGCTGACTTTAAAGATATATGTGGGGAGAAAAGGAAGAAGGTGGGAGTTCATTATGAACTTGGAATACAAAAGGGAAAGCTATATATATATATCTATATATATCTATATATATATATAGATATATATAGATATATATATCTATAAACAGGACCGTTTCAGTTAGTTATGTTTTGTCCTATTCAGTTTTTTTGTTTTTGGTTTTTAGACAACTATAATAACCCTGGTTGCAGGATGGGTAAGTCAAAAATAAAAAAAGTACTCTGG
>JAUZNJ010006817.1:0-18268 GCA_034780135.1 Jordanella pulchra
GACAAACAGCTGCTGGCTAACCGACCGGACATAGTGGTGGTTGACAAACAGCAGAAGAGGGCAGTGGTGGTAGATGTTGCAATACCAGCTGACGACAACATCAGAAATAAGGAACATGAAAAGATGGAGAAGTACCAAGGGTTTACACATAGGGTAAACATGAATAGTGTCTTCAACAGTGTCTTCAAATTAATTTTGTCTGATAAACTTAATGCTCAAAAACTATCACCTGCAAACACCTATTTGGTCTGTCTGTTTGCTCTCTGCTAAAGCTACAAATTGTAATCACAGCATAGCACTAAGTTGTGCTCTCCTGTTTTGTATTGTTCCTTCAACATTATCCAACATTATAAATGTTTCTTTTGGCAAAAGGTTTTTTAGACAGAATTTACACATCTTTTCCTTGATTTCTTCCATTGATATCACAGTTTCTTTCATAGAACATTTTTGTTGCAGAAGGATAAATTCCATCATCTTACTGTGTAGCCAAAAACAACCACACAATCCTGTTTATCCCAGTCAGGAAGGCATATTTCCTTCCTCCTTCATTCTAAGACTACCTTTCCAAAAGAATAATTACACAAATATGGTGGTGCCTCTCTTTTAAAATGAGTATAGTGAAAAGGATGCTGCTAATTTTTTTTATTTTTTAAATTTTGTGTGTTGTACACTTTTTAGAAATCTGAGTTTAAAAATGACCTATTTACTCCGGATATATATAAAAAAAGATAGGCCAATTGTCATTTGTTTTCTTCTTCAGGTTTTCAATTAGCTTTTTTATTGTGAAAATATGTATACCCTCTCATTAACAGATTAAAAACTTGATAAAAAGTCACATTTTTTTGTTAGAATTTCTACAATTGTTTATAATTTTATACATAAACTATATATAGTATCAATAAGTATGCTTCCAATACTAAAATGGTCTAATTAAGTTAAACTTTTCTTAATGACTTATAACTCTCTTTTCTCCAGCCCCTGCTCCTCACCTAGGCTGCCACATGCTGACACACACAGCAGAATTGAACATTACGCCAGCAGGTAGGAGACTTACACAGCTGCACTGTATGTATATCAACTCATTATTGTTCAAAAGTCTCTCCTTCACTTTAACTTCCCATCTACAGCTAATCCCCTTTCCTCCTAATAAACCCCTCTCTACACTATTTTCAACTTTCCTTCTCCCTCACCCTCTCTACTCGCTAATCTTTTAGTCTTTGCAGATAGCTGTATTGATTTTGCTGTGCTGCACGCTGTACTCCAGCCGGCACACAGGCTGCACCGTCAAGCACTCGCTTTCCTTCTTTTCTTCTCCCAACATTTGAACACGGGCGGAGCAGGACTTGTTTCCCTGTATGCCTTTGTGAAGGGTAGCGAGATTCAGCCTGCCCAGCGGCCTGTCACTTGCTGGGGCAGTGAGCCCATTGGTCACCTGGGAGCTGTCGGTGTAGATTAGAGTCTCTGTGACAGGTTATAAACAGGACACAGAGCCGGACTCCCACACTCCTAGCAGAGCTGCACTGTGGGCATAGTTGGACATATACATGCTTTTCTAATGAGCCTGCAGTGCATGAATAGGAAGACAATGTTTATGTGCTTGCATGTGTGCTTTTGTGTATTACTTCCCTAAGGATCTACTCATTTTACATCCTGTCAAAACAAGAGCAACACACAGCAATGGCAGCAGGTTTTATTTACATCTTTACCCCTTTTCATTCACCCTATTTTACCCTTCCAAACTCTTGCCTTTTTTTTGATCCCTTTCATCTTTTGCCTACCACAAATTTATTTTGCCCCCTGTTCTCTTTATTCCTACCAATTTCTCTCCATTCTTTTATGTATTTTCTATCACATCCTCTTACAACTCATTGGTTGTGTCATGTGAAATAAAACTTTTCCAAACAGCCTCTGGGTTGTGTTGGTCACTAAAGAAAATTCAACTTAGGCAGTTTAAACATCAAAATACCATGAAACGTTTTTCTGATCACCAGAATTATTGAAGTTTCTTTCTGTGTAAATTGGGAAAATGTTAAATAAAAATAAACGCTCTTTTAAGAGTTTTTTGTTATTCTAAGGAGCATTTTCTATAGCTGGATCTATGTGCAATTCCCTATAACTGCATTCAGCAGCTTACAGAAGTATAGAGGTGTTAAATGGGATAAAAATATAAGGAAGCCTGCTGGAGGCTGTAAAATATTTGAAACCATAGCTCCTTTCAAATGTGGTTTAGCTGCTGGTTTTCCATCTTCATTTGTTTGGTAAAATGAGAAAAGGTGGGATAGAAGTCAGCCAACCTGACCACCTGGTTTGGGAAGCAGTTCACCCTCCAACAGGAAAGCATGCATCATTTTCGTTTTACCTTATGATCATAATGTATACCGTGTTAGTCTACTGTGTTTGTTCATTAAAATCCTAGTAAATAAATTGAAATCTGTAGCTGCAATATAACAAATTGTTAAAAGTTGGGTCTGAATAGATTTGCAAGGCACTGTAGTTAGCTGTGTTTAAATTATTATTAGAGTAAGATCCTTTAATATCCAATCTTTAAAATCTTCACTGACACAAAGACGCCCAGTAATATTTTGTCTCCTTCCATGTGCATGTGGGAGAATAGAAGCTACTGGTTTTAGGCTCTTCTGAATCATTTTAATATTTGGTTTAAAGAACATTGATCTGTTATACTCCATGATTACAATGACAGCTACACTTTTATTCACATAGGGAAAAAATGATGGAAGACTGAGCTCACATATTCATTAGGATGATTTAAGTGGAGTCATTATAGGAATAGATAGTCCTCGATATGGTCTCTTACTTTTAATCTGACAGTATGCATTATTTCCTCTTGCTTTCTTGGTTCCTTTCTTTTAATGAGCACATTAGAGTCCTTATTTAAAATCTGACTCTTAATCTCTATTCAATGTTCACTTTGAACACTAACAGAGTGTCAAGCTTACATCCAAAGTTAGCATTGGCAGGTCAGCGTGTTCAAAAATCATCCTTTGGTTTGATGCGTTAGACAAGTGCATGTTTGTTTGTGTGCATGTCACGTCCTTCTTTATGTGAATGAAAAGTGATTAATCTTTTTTATGTAATGAATCATTCTTTTTAGCATGAGTTCATTTTAATCATTCAATATTGTAAGTCATAACAAAGGAACATATTCATTAGATTATCTTTAAAAATTATTTTAGTTATTGGCCAAGTTACAGCAACTGGTTAAATATTTACATTATGCTAATTTAATAATACAAGGGAATTTAATTCAGTTTATTTATATAGCAACAATTCACAACACGTCATCTCAAGGCAATTTACCGAGACCGTTCATTCAGATCAAACAGACAAAGTTTTGGTTCAACAGAAAAAACAGCTGATTGCACCAAATCATTGACAGCAATCCCTCACACCAAGCATGTAGCAATAGTGGAGAGAAAAAACTCCCTTTTAACAAGAAGAAAGCTCCAGCAGAACCAGGCTCAGTGTGAGCGGCCATCTGCCGAGGCTGACTGCGGTTCAAGGAGACAGAAGCAGACATACAGAAAGAAGCAGAGATACAGAAGGTAACTGTCAGCTCCCCAGGCAGCCCCATCCAGAGAAGACACAACCAGGGAGACCAGCTTCGAGCCAGCTCCTATGTCAGAGGATCAAAGACAGCACATACAGTTAGTCACAGCAAGAGAAACAGGACTTAACTTATATTCTGAGCTTAAGTTACAAAAACTATGTTGAAAGATTTTCCCTTCAACCAACACCTCCATCCAGAAGATTGCAGTAATATGAAAAAAAAATTATGATAGAAATTAGTACACATTAAATGATGCATTGGTATCATATTGTATTCTAGCTAGCACCACACACAGTTAGATTTCTTCATCTCTTTTTAAAAAACTTGCAAAAGAAAAAAGAAAAAAAAGCTGTCAGTTGTTGACCTGGAAGATGCTCTGTCAACAGTGTGACCATAAAAAGACAAGCATTTTTCCTCAATAATAAGTTACCTCAATAACCTCATCCCTCTTCTAAATGTAATGTAATATTGTCTGACTATTATATACCGTCTATTATTAGATGTTAAATTTTTTTGGATGAGATCATTAAACTGTCTGAAACATTTTCTTTGTCCTCATGTTGATTTTCTTTAGATTTTTTTCCTTCATATTTAAAGGTTAATCCTTTTGTATAAAACCTAGACTAGGTAGAGTAAATGTCAACTGACTATAAAGGTTTTCTTAATGCACTTTAATTTAATACTATGGTGTTTCCTACATGTTTATAGTTTTGAATGAATGGAAGGAAGAACTTTTTCGGTGAAATAAATCAAAATGAAGTTAGTGGTATTTTTGCTTTTAAACCCCTCAAAAACATGGTCTCAGATGCATCTTGTAGAGCATGTTTTTTTGTATATTTCATTATGGCATCCATATTTGATTTGAGGTCCTGACTGGGGAGTAACTTCAGATTTTCCAACTTTGACTTCGGAGGATTTGTTGTTTTGTTTTTTTTTGTTGTTGTTGTTGTTTTTTTTTTTTCTTTATTCGTTTTGATTACAAGAGCCAAACTAAGAACTCCCCTCTAGAAATCTTAATGGTAACCAATCCTACAGCAGTACTGCTTATCATCAAAGTTAGGCAAATGAGAGGTGAATGGTATATTTTTTATAATATTCAGGAGGTTGAAACACTCAACAGTAACTTAATTATTCCTTGGTTATTTATCAAATTGAATGAGTTTTCCGTCAGCTCTTAACATATTACAAATTATAAAATACTTTATACTTTGATTTTTGCTGCTACTGTAACTAAATACCACCTCCATGGAGGAAACCCTTTTCAGAGTAGCAACATATACTTAGCTTTCACTTACTTACCCACCTTCAGAAGAACCAGACCTCCATAAATGGTTGTTCTATGAAGTCAAATTTTCTTCTCTTACTACATCTTGCAGGTTAGACACTGTTAATTTGAAACTAGAGAGCACTGAATTTATTTTTTATTTGTTTTGTAGTGCAACAATTACTCAGTTTTTCAACCATTCGAAATACCTTGAGAATATGTGTCATTGGACAAACTTCCCCGCCTTTAGCCAGACTTTAAAAACAGAAGGTGCAGTAGCTTAGTTTACTCTAAGATGTTTTAGATTAAATATGACCAAAGCTTACTCCCATGGTTTTATAAATTCTTTATTCATCTCAAACACCATATTTGTGTTTGAAGTTGGAGGTTACAAATGTCATATTTGTACACTTCAAACACAGAGACAGCCTCTTCTCTCTTTTCTGCTTTTCACATCTATATCTATCAGCCCTCTCTTTTCCTATTCATTGATGCTGAACTTCACTCCTTTCATCATCACAGCTGCTGTGACATCTCACGGAGGAGAGATGAGAAGGAGATAATAAAGAAGCCCCTGGAAACTCAGGCAGGATTTCTTCTTTCTAGCCCTCACTCTCTCTCATTTCTCATTTTTCTTCACATCCACTAACATATACAAAAAGCTAAACACCAGCTTGTGCACACCGGAGCCCACACACACTGCTGTGTCCTATTACGCTCTGCCCTTTCCTTTCTCATTTACTCTTGTCCCTGCCTCTCATCTTGAGATTTTAGGACCCCTCCTGATGAATAGTGTTGCGGATTGAATTACGAGCAGTAAGGTTCACGGTGCCAGGACTCATGTACCGGGACACGGATAAATCCAACATTTTTCAGTGCTACGGTCGCACTGGAAAATGAAAAGAAATAGGATGTAGCTTGGACACTTCAGACAGCCTCTAAATCACTACCCGGCCCTCCTTTCACTACTTACTGCTTATGCTGACAACCCTGCTGAACAGAAGCAGCATAGAGTGTCTCTCTGTAGAAGCAATGCTGCTGCAAACTATTTAAAGAAAAGAGCTAAATTTAAATTAAGTATTTCCTTCATATGTGATTAACATGCGCCTCTCAGTTCATATATTATGGATAAATGTGTCAACACTAATCAAACCATTCTCAGTACAAAACAAGGAGTAAGAACATCCTCCTTATCTAACAAGCATGCTCCTTGAAGTTTTCTGGTTCAAATTTCTGTTGCTTTTGGATCTCCCCATGCTCCGAGGATTATTTCTGTGAGCCACAGAGACATAGGTCATTTCTCATTATGCGTACTTGAGCGTTCTAATGTACTGGTGTGCTCGTGAAACATCATCAGCCTCAGCTCCAGTATTGTTCTAATTCATAAGAACACAAGACCGAGAATGAACAAGATCCCTGGACTTTGTTTGTGATTCGCCCTGTTTAACAAGCATGCATAAGAGCAGACGTGCACTGTGTTCGGATCCAGTGGCTTGGTCCTCCGAAAGCCAGATTTAACAGACAATTACGACATAGCGTGGCGCTGTGGCCTTTTCGGATTCGAAGAGTCCTTCCTATGCAGCCAAGCAATCTGGCTCCTCCCTGCTCAGAGGAAAGGGGAAATGGCAACGAACAGTGGTGAATATTGTAAATGCAGTTCAATATAATAAAAGTAAGGTAATAGTTCCATCTGAACTTATTAAATAATGTGTTTTGTAAATGGCTATCAAGTCAGTTGTGTGGCAGGTATTGTTTGGTTTATTGAAAGGTTTTATCTGTGACTCTGCAAAGAGGTTTGGGTAACATTTAAGCACTGATTCTAATATCTCTGTAGTGTGTGAATTACAGATCTGATGTTTGCGACAAAGGTTCTGCTGCCCAAGCTCCTCAAAAACGAAAATAGCAACTGAACAGTAGTAAGTTCAGCATCCATTCTTTGCCTGATTTGCGTCTCAACTGTCATGGTTGCTAGGCGACAGAGTGTACGCTGAGTGAGGGGCGGCGAAATCCGGAGAAGGCTAGACTTGTATAGCAAGAATAGCCATGTGTGAAGTTTTAGTTTTTTTGTTTTGTTTTGTTTTATTTGGCGAAATGTTCATTTGATTTGTGTTCATCTGACTTTGTTAATAATTATTACCCCACTAAATAAAAAAGTAAGATATTATCTATAGACTACTAATAATAGGAAGTGAAATCCAGGTCCAGACGAGCTGAGCATGTGGTGATGTCATGAGTACGCTTCTGTTCCCATTGACACAGAGGTGTTCAGTTTGCTCTCGTTGTCCTTGAGTCCATACTTTCTGTGTCCTTGTCAGGAACGTACTTGGCGAGAACACGCCTCTATACTCGCGTTCTTGTGAATTTAGAAACTTACGTTTTTTCAGATGTAGCTCAAAAGCTCTCAAACATTCTTTTTCCTTCTGTAAGGTTGGTTAATGCCTTTAATGTTAGGTCCCTTTAACAAAAAAAGTCTGTCTTTTCCCAGTTTTTTTATTATTAGTCTTATTTTCTTTTACTGACCTTTTTTTTATCTGATCTGTTCCTCTATTTTTTTATCTATTCGGTTTTGGTCTGAGTTGTAGGTGTGTTTTGTTGGTCCTTTCCTATATTTCTTTTAGTTGACTTGCTTTATTTCTGTGGACCTTTGATCTCCTTGAGTGTGGAAAGTACTCTATAAATTAAGAGTAATTGAAAATGAAATTCTAGTTTTCTTTACACTCTAAATGTCATTTAACAGTCTGCTTGCAAGTTTTGCTGAAATGCGTTGATGAACCCTAAATATTAGATCACATGAAAGGATACACAAACTCATTAACAAGGCTTTTTAACAGATTTAATATACCTCTATGAGAAGCTATGTGTGGATATCATTTTAGGCAAATGGTTTGAAGCCATCTGATGAAAATAGCTGGTCCCTTCCTGTTTAGTATTTGTATTCATTCGATAAATCCAGAAACAATTGATAAAAGATATACTATGTAAAGAAAGCCATAAAGTCAGTGCATAAGTCATCGTGCAATGTGACTCTTCTCAAATTTAATCCCCTAACAGTAAAACCCAAGGTTTTACAACTGAAACTTTAATTAAGGCAATTCACTTCTGTGACGAGACAAAAAAGTAGCAAAACTATTAACTGGCATTAAAGACTCTGTTAAGCTGAAAGAAGCAGAAAGAGTTGTATTGATACAAACCCAAATGCTAAAATTTCATTAATGTTCATTTTTTAAAAGCAAAGTCTACGTTTTTACTTTCATTTGACTTTTTCTCCATATATTTTTTTATATACTCAATCAAATGTTAAAAAATCTGTCATTCTGTACTCGCCACTCTGCACTTCCTCCTATGAAGTAAATAGTTTAAAGAACAGCTATTTTCACAGCGGCTGTCTACTGAAAGTCAAATACCTCTTTGGATCTGAAACTCTCCCAAATCGCTCACTCCCTGCCTCCTCACAGGCTTACATTTCAGTAGGCTTATTTCTGAAACAGCTTTTTTTATTGCCTGCAGGCTGCCAGACAGTCATAGTACACTTTATCCTCTGTCCTTATGGACATTTTTATATGTCCTTTTCTAAGGAAAAAAAATGTTTAGCTATTTTGCGACCTATTGAGCTTGATGTTTCTTGACAAGTTGAGGATGGTTGTTTAATGCAGTTAAGATTTTGAGGAAGTGTTGCTGAAAAGCTCTTAGAGCTCTGCAGTATCGATTAGATGTGTATGTATAGAGCGTCCTTTCTGATTAACTCGAGGCCATCAGCTTAAAAAACATATATCTCAGATCAAACATGTTTTTGTTTTATTTTTACAAAAACATATGTGGAGTATACTGCTCCCTTCTGAAATGGATGTAAAGCTACTTAGTGAACTTATATATTATTTCTAACTATAATTAAAAGTGCATCGCACATATTTAATGGTTGAATATTATTATTTTCTTTCCCAAATAAACCCTTAGAACTGCCCTAGATGTAAAATTATATTTTCCCTATTTATCATTGTAGCTTATGAGGAAGTGATTTGGCTCATTCTCAGGGTGTGGATGTGATGTACGCTGTCATTCACCAGGTTGTTTTGCTTAGTCTCCACCATCAATGACACATTACTGAGAAAACACAGGTGACTGTTTTTGAAAATGGATTAAAAAGGACCAACCATAAGTTCACCTCAAAGCCAATCACAGACTCCACACAACAGTAAGCAAATAAAGCTTTTGTCACAAAAAGGAACAAGTTAGAGGCTGATCGGTGATGGAATATGACAAGAGCAAATATTGGGACAGCTTTCAATGAATGAAAAATGAATACAAGATCCAAATGACTGAAACCAGCTTCCTTTGCTAGGTGACAGGGGTACTCCTTTTTGGATAGGGTGAGGAGCTCTTCATTTGAAAAGGGCTTGGCTTAGCAGCTGCTTCTTTACAATTAGGAGGAATTAACTCCATCTCCATCTACCTTCATCTATTTTGCTCTCTCTCCGGACGTCTCCCTGGAGAGGTGTTCCAGGCAATATCCTAGAGGAATCTCTGAAACTATCATTTAGTGCTCATGTAGTGGCTACGTCATAACTTCAGATATCAGAATAAAACTCGTTTTTCACATAATTACCTCGCTGTATTGTACTGTTGTGGAAAGCTGAGATGAACTGATCAAACTCTATATGTCTGTACATACAGTTGTGCTTGAAAGTTTACTTTCCCTCCCATGAAAGAAAGTGATAAATTCACGCTAGTACTTCAAATAACACAGAATAAAAAAGAAAACATCTACTTAATGATAAAAAGAAAGTCTCACAGACATATGAAAGTAGCTTGCTCATGAGCAGTGAACCAACATACCTGTCAACAGGTGCAGAAGTCCAATATCCAAGTTCAGTGATTGCCTCAAAAATGTTGCTCAACAAAATTTTGTTTCAGCAGTTCTGTCAGGCTTGTTTACTTGTTTTATTTATTGATATATACATATGTAATAGCTCAATACTTGTAGCTGATTTTTTTGACTGTTGTTAATGGAAGGGTATGTAAATTTCAAGCACAACTGTATATCTGGTTGTCTTGTAAAGAGCCCCAAGACATTCCTTTTAAACATCTGTTTTCAAAGCGGGAACAAAACATAAGAAAAGCAGGTATGAAATAACAAAACATCAAAAATGCAGCACTCAGAAGAAGCTAACTAGCAGCTGCAGTGATATTAGGAATAAAAGTTTTATTTCCATTGCATTTTATAGAACAACTTTTCAATTGCAAAATGTGAGTTAAAAAAAGAACCTTGCCTACTAATTTACTATTAGAAATATTTGACTGGTCTCTTTCCTCCAAAACTGACCACAAGGACAACAATCACACAAACCAGTCATATAACTTTAGTGTTGTCTCTTCTTGCCTCTTAAGTAAGTTAAACTTTTCACAACTATTCACTTCCTGCCAGGTGAATTATTGGTGTTTGCAGCAGGGATGTGTCCCTCCAGGCATTGTTATTATCTTATAGTCCCTGAGACAGATTACTCTTAATTATTTCTATATTCCTCTTCTCTCTTACTTTTCCACTTTTCTTTCCCCAATAGTGCTGCAAGATCAATATGCTATAAAGCTGAGGAATGTTGTAATGACACTAGTATTTGTCATAAAAACATAGGCCTTCAGTTTTCACTTTGATTTTGTTTGAGTTTATTGCTGAAACACAATGAGCTTTTTATATACATAAAATAACCTTTTTTTCTGTTTAATTATTGAATTACTTTATTAAAATAAGTGGCATGTAGCTTCAGGAAATTGACTGGCACTGACAGAGATCTTAAAGATATTAGACGGACTTCACTCCTATTAAAAAGCTTTTGCTGAAGATTGTAAAACTAAAAATATAGAAAAGAGTTGCATTTAGAACCGGCTTTCTGTTACTGTCTGAAAAGTTAGATGCAATATTTGATGATCGATTTGCAACACCTTGTTCTCTACTATGAACATTTCTGTATTATTATTCTACATGAATATTTTCTTCATGCGATTTAACTTTTTTTTCCTGCCTTAGAGCAAGACCTTTGACACAGCTGAAGGAACCTAGAGATTCTTTTCTTAGAATGCAGTTGATCCCAAAGTTCTTGGCATATTTTATCTAATAGTCAATATTTCTATATGGTACTAGCTAATGCATACATATGAACATAGGAAAACTTCTTCCATTTTTGTTAGGTTGTAGCTGGAACTATGACAACTTGCTGGACTTTGGATGTTTGTATAAAGAGATCTTTAGTCAAACCTTGAATGTCTTGGTTGTCTCTAATTTGAAATCATAATAGCCCAGTGGGTGCTATTTCCACCCCAATCACAAACATGAATAATACATTCTATTTTATTAGTGTTTTAAATTTTCATTCATAGCTGTAATTTATTAAACATAACAATTAAGGAAGGTATAGTTCCATGCTCTAGGATTGAGAATGTAGAAGTGATTTATGGATGGTTCTCTTCTTTAATTATTTGTTATGCGTTTACAAAACACTGTGTTAATTAGGAAGCCTTTTTATTTCCCGAATGATTCGAAGGGTCACCGTCAGGTGACCTGAAAAACAAAGGCGAGTCAGAGAGTAAAAGAGTAAAAGACGGCAAAAATACAAAGAAAATCTTTTTTAAATGATTTCAGTAAGGTGTAACTCCTAAATAGCAAAATATAAAAATGAGCAAATAATACATAATTACTATACTTTTAACATTGTCTCATTGCACTTTTGCAAATAGCGATGTTTTTTTCAGCCTCTCTGACCCATTTTGTTAGTAATAATCATTAAATTACCATCATTGTCTTCAGAGATTTAGCTTTTGCTGTGTAATTCTCATTGACTTTTCATTCCTAGGTTATTGATTTATTTATTATGGCTGTTTTTCTAGACAATATTTTTGTGACTGTTTGCTCCATTAAAATGAACTGAAAACAAAGCCTGATTGATAGAATGTCAGTTTATTGATTTATTCATTCATTGTTGTTATTCATTTATTGACTGACTAACTAACTCACATACTTCTGTGTGGTTATGTGTACAGATTGGCAGAGATGGAGAATCAAAATTGTTCATTCTTCACAGATAGCCTGTCTCCAGATGAGAGCCTGTGAGTATGTGGCCCCACAACAAACACTCTGATTATGTGTGTGTGTTGGGGTGAAATGTGCCTGTGTGTTTACCTTTTTTACCTTTAAGACATCAACTGTTTTTTTTGTGTGTGTGTGTGTGTGTGTGTGTCTGCGCTCTAGTTTAAAAATGCATGTTGGTCTGTTACTGAACAAATGGATAATCATTTAAATAATCAGCCACATAATAAAAATGACCCATATGGAACTTCCTGCATATTTTTCTCCCATCATCCAAAACACCTGCTGTGATGAGGGTCTCTGGGTTTGTATAGATAGCAGCTTGTTTATGTTTGGAGGAGTTTCCAGACAGAGTGTGGTGAGTGGAAGGAGTGTCATTTTGATGTGAATGAGGCAGTAACTCCTCATTGTAAAAAAAAAAGAGTGGAGAAAGATTGAGGGTTGTTGGAAGTCATTCTTCTGAGTATGTTTCTTACTTGTGTTGACATCGGCGTGAGCTGTCGAATGCCTGCTCCTCCGAGATTGTTTTTACTCCATTGCATTTTAAAGTCAATGCTTTGTGCCCAAAAATACTGAGAACAGTCTTATGTGGTCCTTGGGGCACCAGGTGCATTTTTTAGTGTTTGCATTATAGAAAATGCTCATTATTTCTCTTTAGATGAATGTTATATCTGCCTACCTCTGACAGCAGGCTGTGATTGACACCACATAAAGAGTTACTTTTTTGTTTGAAACAAAACTTGGCGATAACAAGTTTAACTTCTGACAGTGCATCTTAGGGTTGCTTTTGTTCACATACGCATGCATCTTTAGAGCTCTTGCATTTGCATGTTACATTTGTATGTATGTCTATCTGTAATACAGTTCTCAGGTGTTTTGTATGCATGGCAAGCTGCTCGATACCAGTAGCAGCATTGCTCTCTGCTCTTGTGGCCTTGTATTTGAGGTTGCTTCTACAAACCTGTCACTCTGTCTGTCAGTGCAGCTTTTTTGCTGCATGGCTACGTACGTGCTGCTGTGCTATCTGTGTCTCCAGCTGGTGTTTTGGCTGCTATCATGCAGTTTTCTGTCCTGAGTCCTGCTGTCTGTGTCCACAGCCTTCACCCCCATACACCTCCCACCCCTCTACATTGCTGTGTACTCACTCCAGTAGGTAACAGAGGTACAACACACACCGTCTCAGAAACATCTTTATACACGTTGGACTTTTTAACATTTTTTTCACTTCAAAACAGCAAACTGCAATGTGCTTTTTCAGAACTTTTCATAGAACATATTACCATCATTTAGTGAAATTTCTGAAAGGTTTGCCAGAGAAAATAATCAGTATCATGCACACAAGTCGACAGAAAGTAGTTGAGAAGTTTTAATTGAGGATCATTAAACAACATCCCAAGCTGTTAACTAGGAGGACTGTTTTAGTATTTACCATTTAAAAACTGAAAGGTTTTAGCATTACTCCAAACATACCAAAAAAAAAGTAAATATGTATGGCTCTGTATATACGTACCTCCAAAAACAGCCCAAGAAGATCAATCAGGGTAACAACTGAGAGGTCCATGGCAACATTGGAGGACTACTGAGATTTACAACTCAAGTAAAAGAATCAGTAGACAGGACAAGTATAGGTGCAAATTGTTTCAGAAAAATAACATAAAAATCTGTTTCAAAGTTACCAGACATGGAGGGGATATAGGGATATACGGAACCTGTAAGAAAGGATGCTTGTTCCGAGACCTACATTTAAAAGGCCTGATTACTGTAAGACCTGACAGTGAAACATAACGATCACAGCATCATGCTGTGGATAAATATCCCATTTAACAAGGACAGAGAAGGTGGACAGAATTAATTGATGTGGCAGCATATGCAGGATCGCTACACCCGCATGGATATTTAAGCCAGTATAAACTGAGCTTAGACAAACGCAGAATAGTTTTATTTGCGTTTTACAATACTACCTGAGCTATTTATTGAGAGATTTTGCCTGATAACTAAACCCTAAGGAAAAGATGACAGGAAAAATGTTTTTCTACATTAAGTTTGTGAAGTTATTTTAAAGCACAAATGGAAAAAATCAGCATAAGTCACACGCTTTCCACAAACAGGAAGATTCAAAGTCATTTTGGCTGTGAGTAAAGAAGCTGCTTTTCACAGTTCCAAAATTAGGATGGTAAACATGGCACATAAAGGAGAAAATCTAAAGCACGTTTTTATCATTTTTATAGCACAATGCCTTGGATGCAGTTTACTACCATGTGTATTTGTAATTAGCAAAGTATGCTTATTCCAAACTAAACATAAGCAAACAATGTCATGAGAAAAAAAATCTAAGATTGTTACCTTCAGACAGACAACCAGCAGCTTAGGTTCATAATTGTTCTGTTCAGATGCTCATGAGTTTGGCAGCAGGCCTTTGTCGATCATTTTACAAGACTCATTTTCAGTTTAGGGAATCGAACAAACTGTTTTTCATCCTCTATAAACTTGGAATAAAGCGGGTCTGAATTTCATATACTCCATGAACAACATTTAGGAAGTTATTAGTTCCCATGTCAATTATTCCTTTAAGTCAAAACCCGACAATGTTTCACATTGCCATTGCACATTGGTCAGCTGCTAACAAGCCTCCTATATTGACTGACAGGTGGCTATATGCCAATTGGAGGGTAGAAGGAGCTTAATATAGGCCCTCAAATACTGGAGGAAAATCTGTTAGAGGCTTCAAAAGACTGGCCGTAGGGCCGATCATTCAGTTCCCCTTCTAGTGTACAAAACTAAACATTTAACCAGAGCTGTAATAAAATTGGTCAGATCAAAGCAGTTGATTTTGTGTTAGAAAGGTCCTGTCAGAGTTCAGACCTAAATCCAGGTGAGAATTGACGACGGAAAATTGTTTTTACAGATGTTCTGTATCATGTGGGTTAATTTACAGGGAAGTAGTGAAAACTTTACTTTACTTTACTAGAATATCAGGACAACCATACCAACAATAAAGGTTGCAGGCTGAAGTACCTAGAGTGTAAAATAATTGTATCTGAATTACAGGTGCTTTTCAACATACCTTGATAAAAATTTTTGTATTACAAAAATTATGTATATATAAAGATATATAAAAATGTATCCTGCATGAGCAGGATGATGCTGCAGGGACAGCATCTTAAGCAGAGATCTATAGAAACTCTTCTTCCTTCTGCCTCCAGCTTATCTTTCTGTGACTCTGAGGTGAGGGGAGATGGGAGATTTAATCTTCCCAACAAGTCCATGATTTGCCCCAAGACCTCCAGTTAGTAGGTCATATCTGAGACACCCCTTCCAGGTGTCCATGAAATAGCCTTTCCAGAAACTGAAACCACTCCAAGCTTGCAACTTTAAAGGCAAATTTTGCTGTTTAGTCTTTCCTTAAATTTAAGTCACAATAAGTCACAGTGTAGTAGGAGGAGCTAACTTTAATGTCTTTTATTACAATCGTATTATATAGACAATGACCAGGTTATAGCCGGTTAATAAACCAATAATTTCAAAGTTGTGTTTCAGATCTTGTGTCACCATGACCTACTGAATCAGCTGGTCATGATAGCAGAAACTTTTTATAATCCATCTTTTACTCTTGAAAGCACGTTTACACTGCTCTGGAGTCCAGTGGCAGGGCGTCTTTAATCACTGTTTCCACCACTTTGTGTTGCGCTTGGTGATGTAAGGTTAGGGTCCAGCTGCTGTGTCTCATGGCAATCTATTCCACAAAGCTCTCTTTAATCTCCTGTTGATCATTTATGAAGGCCACACACAGTTTGAATTTTACTGACCATTTTGTCTGGTCATGTTTTCTGCACCATTTAGTTATGAATCCCACTTTTACATTGCCTACATTCAGTGCTGCTGTTCTCAGTTATTTCAGCTTCACTGTGTCACTGCAAATTGTGAAATGTGAGGAAATTTGATGATTAGACTTCTTTCATTACAACACCACGCTGGAATTCATTGAATTATGAGCATGAATTTTTCTATCATTATAGTCTCCATTTTTAGATGCAGGATTTCCTACATCCATAACACTGGGAGGAATTTAACATCTTAAATAAAATTTTTAGTTAATATACTCAATATATTTGGTAGTACAGGGAAGCTAACCAAATAACCTTGGTTTGGTTCGCTAGTTATATATTGTCAGGACTAAAAATATAAATGTTATAACTTTCTGTTAATTTTGATAAAGTCTTTGCTGCTGGCTGAGGCATTTTCACCTGACAAAATAACTGTCTTTCTATTATTTCCATTACAAAACTGCCAGACAGTTATGCATGTATTCATTGTTCAACACCCACAGGTCTACTGCAATATATCTGCACATTACATTTTCTTTTCAAGTGTCAATGATGATTTTATTATTTTCTGGAACTGCTTTTGTTGTAGTTAAAGATGAGCATAGCTGTTTTGTTAAATGTGATGGGTTTAATGGTGCAGTGTGCCAGGTTTATTGTGGACTGGAAGTGTGCCCAAATCCCATCCTGCTGTGTCCTATTCTGTTTTATTTCGTCACGTCCTGTGATCTCCATCCTCGCCGTCCTGCTTTGCTTGCTTTGGCCTGTGTGCTTGTGCTGCCATGCCGTTGGCTCTGCTTTGTGCTGCTGGTGGCCGTGTGCTGGTGGCTCAGTATGCTGTCTCCTGTGTGGGGGACTCAGGGATGAAGATCAGTACCTCCTGCGTCACTCCAGCCCAGCCTTGGACCATGATTCTCCCTGCGGGCAGCATATGCTGTTGGCTCACCTGGAGCATCAGGACAAGGAGCAGCTCCAATGCACCCTGGCCCGTCTGGAGAACGAGAACAGGTCTGTAACGAGGAAATGAGAGCAGAGATCTAAATCTTGTTGTTTGAGTTTATACATTAATTTTTGAAGCACATTTATAGAGTGGGCATATACATCATAAATTACAACAACATATAAATACAAATATACAAATCATGAACCTCAGTAGCCTCCATATTAACAGCCATGTTTTGCAAAGTTTGCCAATATAATTTGAATATCTTTTTACAGCAGGTAGACGTGGTTTAGTGAGAATCCTGACATGTTCAATACAATTTGTGAGGGTGTTCTTAGTTTGCACTATTCTCAATATTTCTACTATTTGAAATAATCTCCTGCTAAGAGTAAATAGACTGAAAGTCTACAGTCTTTTGAACAGCCTGCAGAAAGTAAAAGAAAATCAGTCTCTGAGCTCATAGATGACAAGCAAATACCTAAAAACTGTGATAACATGTAAGTAACTGTAAATTGAGCTGTGCTTTGACAGGCTGTGTCCAGCAGAGAGGAAGAAAAAAAAAAACTCATAATAAACTAACTAGTATAATGCAAGTGAAAAATCATGTCTGAAACACAAAATATGAATGCTTTAATTTGAATTTATTTGCTTGGGGTTCAGACGTTTTCTATAAATGAGGCTAATTCATTTTCTTCCACATCCACTTAATTTGTCACTAGAGGCATCTTTATGTGAATGATTCATAAGAATAATTTTCTCATCCTTACTTTGCCAGCGACTTTCACAAACGCAAAGCAAAATGAAGCAACATAAATCCACACACACATATGTAGCCTTTGGATGTTTGAAACCTTGACCAACATTAGTTTTTTTTTGGTTTTGTGTTTGTTTTTTCATTTTTAAATGCCCATCTATGGTGTTTCTGTAACCTCTGTGCAGACAATAAATATTGACTACCATAAAGAAGTCTACTCTCAAGCAGAAAAATGTCCAACAAAATAGATGAACAGCATTAAATGCTCAATTTTTTTAATTGTTACTTTTAAACCTATATGTTAAAATCTACATATATTCATAGTTATGATTAAAGCAAAGAACAACCAAATTGTTTCTTAATATAGTTTATACACTAAGGGCTAATCTAAAAAAAAAATCAAAATAAGTTTATTATGTTGTATGTGTATTTTTTTTAAGTATAAGAAAGAAGTCAGTGTGCTGGGAGTGACCGACAGAAATTACCGCGCAAATGTTGATGAGCAAACTGGTTTGGTTCATCCCAGTAAAATGAGCTGGTTGTCTGTTTGAAAGGCAGTTGAAGAATCATCATAAAAGAAAGATGAGGTTCTAAGTCATGAAGTGGGATGTAATAATTATAATTATTAAAATATAACAATGATGATACTATTATTAAAATATAGTGCACCTGAACTAAGAAGCCATTCTTCCAAGTGTTATGAAACAAAGGTAAAAATAACATCGATATAAAAAATATAAACACCGAGTCACTGGTGAAGAGCGCACAGAAGCGTTTGTACTTCCTGCGGAGGATGAGGAGAGCCCGCCTGCCCCCGCCCATCCTCACGACCTTCTACAG
>JAUZNJ010006839.1:0-18266 GCA_034780135.1 Jordanella pulchra
CAATAAAATGGAAATTAATTATTTAAAAATCATACATTTTATTTTTCTGGATTTTTGTTTTAGATTCCATCACTCACTGTTGAAGAGTACCTATGATAAAAATGACAGTCTTCTAAATGCTTTGCAAGTAGGAAAACCTGAAAAATCAACAGTGTATGAAATACTTGTTCTCCCCACTGTACATGTATCTGCTGTGATTTTAAAGGACACCCCTAAATGCATTAATCCATTTAGCAGCTCCTAAAACTTGAACATTCCTTAGAGACTCTTTGTACAGACTCTTTGACCCCCTTTGCCTTTTAGTAGCCTTTCTTTACCTTGTGCTTATTTTCATTGGTATGTAGTGTTTGCATAATTATTAGATAGAATATATCAGGCCATAAATTTACCAGTAATTAAACTGTCATTTATCAATAAGAGACAGATCCGCCCTTTTTGGTTAACACTTGAAGAAAGAGAAGTTTTTCTTTGGTTGGTGATTAAAAACTCTTCTGACAACCATAGTCTAAATTATTAAATCCACTGGATTTAACAACTGGCCCAGAAGTCTAATCTTGGGGAAAAGGCTAAAGAGCCTTCATGAGTAAGCAGACTTCAAAAGAAGATACAATCAGGTTTAAATAACTATAACCCCTTTGATTTGATATGTGAAGTGATAGTATGGTTGTTAAGATCTGGAAATAATTATACAGTTTTAAAATATTTTTTCAGCTTTTTCAAAAATTCTGATATCCAATGCGTTTTAAACTTAAAATGTAATATTTACAGTAAAAAACATAAAAGCTCAAAAACTCACCAAACACAGTTCTAGCTGGCACCGATTCCCGATTGAGCCAGAAGGAAACCTGAGAGAGGATGACCGTCATGATGCAGGGCAGATACGTCTGGATTACGAAGTATCCGATCTTCCGCTTAAGGTGGAAGTGAGCTGTCATTACTGTGTATTCACCTGAGACCAACAGGAATACACATGTCCACTTTGTATATTAATATATTCTTAAATGAAGAACAAAGAATAATTATTATGTATTGATTATACCAACTGGCTTTGATTTAATTGTCTTCACACAGTTGTGTTTGAACAGATTACTTTTAAGTGTTTTTGATACAATTATAGCGAGTGTTTGCAGGAAATACTAGGCTCTGTGCCTGCTGAGTTAAACATACACTGGTATGATTTCCATCCTTCAGGCACCCTGTTTGCTTCAACACTTGAAAAAGAAGTGGAATCTCATGAAAAGAGAGTTTCTAAAAGAAAACACTTCAGGAGCTGTGAAATCTGAAGGCAGAAGGTTTCACAAATTAAGTTATGAAGATCCATTTTCCACCGTATGGTAATAGCCTGTCACACAAATCTGTAAACAAATTATGCTGTAGATGAATAATAGGTTAAATTATTTTCCAAAAATAAAAAAAATAAAAAAGGAAGTAAATCCATTAATCACATGGGTTTAGTGTGTAAAAGACCACTGCAATTAAAATCAAACTCTACATTTAAGCCTGCAAAACATTTAGCACTAAATACAGTAAGGCAGTCGGGTCAATTTGTATGCATAGAAGATTAAGTAATTGGAAAAGAAAGATGGTTAGGTTTCAAGGAGAAAAGCAGAAGTTAACTAGATTTAAAAACATTTTCCTTAAAGATATTAGAAAACGTAATGCCTTCTGGAGAGCATCAAATGAGCACACAAGTGATCTCAGTCTCTGAGTCCTGGGACTGTTCTGCATCAAGACCTATTAATTAACAATCAATTTCAGAGGAAAGCTTTGATCACATTTTCAATTAAAACACTTAATATTTGGGCCTAAAACTTAACTTGTCAGAAAAAGGCCTTATGTTAACTTTTTCCAGAGGCAGGGTTCATTTCTCTGGGGTTGCGGGCATTGGGGATAGACTATAACACAGTGGAACCAAAGACTGTAAACATTCAGTCTGTTGTCAACAGCAAGTCTTGACAGAATGGGTAGTTTTATGGTATGTTTAAAATTGCTCTTGTTAAAAGCTAATTTTCACTTTCATGTTAATAGTATTCATTTAAAAACCAAATTGCATTTAAGACTACATTTCCATTCCATTGATTATCAACACAATGGAAAACTATTGGCTTCAGAGGTTTTTCAAATATAATACAGTTAATAAAGAGTGTACAAAATTCAGATTTATCCAAAGCAGAGAATGTTAGATGTACCAGAAGGAAAAAATGGAATGAGAACACAGCTGTACAGTTAGAAACCTTAAGTTCATTGAAATATAGATCTGGTCCAAATAACAGTTAAAATTGTTTCTTTAGATTGGCTTTTATTTATTAGAACATAGACAATAATATTTGGCCAACATCACTTTTATTTTATATTTCCAATCCAGAATTTGATGAATATTAACAGAAAAGAATAACATGTAAGAACCATTTAAAGATCCCCAGCTATTATTTGGCATCAAAGCTGACATTCTTCTGTTTGAGCTTACCAGTGCTGGATTTAATGGTCTCCTTCCCAACAGTCTGACCCACCAAGTCATACTGGTTGAGCCTAGATCCATCATCTGCAACATCTACTGACTGAGAGGCATTTCTTGTCCAGATGTAAGTTACCTCTGTCTTAGTGTAGGCATCTGATGTAGAAGATCAAACACACATTTCTAATCAGCACATCAAAAACCATGAATACAATACTGTACTGGTTGTGAGCTTAAAAAAACACATTATATCCATTATCCTTTCAATAATCATTTTTTCTACAGTTCATTTTATGCAAGTGACTATTTCCTTTATCCTGGAATAATGTATATTCAAAATATTTGATGGCTAACAAAAGTATAATGTGCTACCTTTGGACGTTGGAACATATATACTAAAATATATTTTATACAGTATGCCTGGCTGCAAGAATGTGTATGTAATGTAAGTATTAATCTGGTTCAGACGACCAAACATGAATCTTTCAACTGGAGTGAAGAATTTCGATGTTATCCTTATATAGAGGGTGACTCTGGAGCACTGCAAAGTGGGGAGGGTCAAGGTGAAATGGGCAAATTTAACGAGGCGAATACAATGATTTTGTCAAATTCTTGAAATTAGAACGCCAGCGAAGTACCGATACGAAATTTTGCAATAGTTAAAAAACCTTCTTTACATAAGCACTGCAAAATCCAGTGAGGGACTGGTTGTGGCTGTGACTAACCCACACTGAAAGAAGCAGAGGTGCCAACTTTTTAAAATCAAAACGGAAGATAGAGAAAATAATGTTGAAAAGGGATGAAGTGGGAAATGTGAATTTTGTTTGTGGGTGGCTTTTAAAAAAGCTTTTTTAAATTTAGGCCTAGAAAGACTGTTTCATCATCCTACCTTCATGGCAGACACCAGCCAACCCGCACCTTCTCTACTCTGCTCTGTCTACCCGGTAGCTTCTCTGAGTCCTTCACTCTTCTCCTTCCATCTCCTGAAGTTAGCCCAGGTATGCCCAAATTTGGCCTTCAAAGGCAGCTGTCCTGCAGGTTTTAGAGGTTTCCATGCTTCAGCATAGCCGATTTCCATCAACAGCTGATCAACAGGCTGTTGCTAAACTGCAACAGCCTATTAATCAGTTTGCTGCCCAACAAGCTTCTCTGATCTCCCATTGTGGTTCCTTAACCCCTTATCTTATCCTTGTTCTTCTAACCTTATTTTTGTTGTCCAGGTGATTCGTCCCCCAACTTGGGACAGCAAGCCCCAAACTGGGACTTGGATAAGCGGAAATACCTCTAAAAGGAACCGGGGTATTTTCCATACTGGTTCTGTCTCTGGGAATCTTGTTAACCCAGGGTTGCCAACAGCTTGTCTAGCAAATTCAAGGAAGTAAGAAACTGGCAATTTAGCCTAAATAATATTTTTGGTTTCTCAATTGCATAGGAACCATGCTATGTTTATCAATAACCTACATCAAGTAGGACATTTTTAGGACAATTCATTGATTTGTAAAAAAAATTATTGAAATTAATAAAGCAAGGATGGTTGTTGTTTAAAATGTTTTCCATACATCCATCAACCCACCAATCCATCCTGTGCACGTGAGCTGCAAAGATTCTGCATATTTCAATACTTACAGCTGCCAAACTTGAGAGGACATGAATGTGAGTCCATTGGGAAGTCCTCCAGATGCATGGGACATTCAGCTTGAACAGTCAATCTGGCAAGAAACACAATTATCTCTATAAAGATTATGTTTATAAGTTATGCTGTATATGCTGTTGCAGCAGCATCAATGTCACTGGGCATCACCATAAGATTACAGCTGACTGGTCTGTAGACATTGTTTTCAGCATCATGTACACATGTAAATTTTTGATAAAGTATGATATGGTATGGTATTAGGGATTCACCAAAAATGACCAACAAGTGCATTTTCCATTTTTAGACAATAGACATTTAACACCAAAACAACACGGCCAAAACTTGTGATGATGCAAGAAACAGCATATCCAGCATGGTTATAGCAAGCAAACAGCACATTAAGAAATAAAGAAACACTATCGGGTGTGTAAAGTAAAACTAAGAGACCCCAGGCGGTGGAGTTTATCAGAGTTGGGTGTGCAACAGAAAGGTTTTGAGTGAAGGGGTGCAAGTTTAAATGCTGCACTCTCACTGCTCGCTCAGGTCAGTGGCACAAAATGCCATAAAAATCCAAACGTCCCTATTACCATTCTGATATGAGAAGAATGCGACACCTAAGAGGAAACTGAAACTAAAACTTGGCGACTTCGTCTTTACGGATGTGTTTTAAAATGCAAGAACGTTTCCCAGTGATTCTACTAAGGTAAAGCGCATAAAAAAAGGTAAGTGGTAAATAAATATTTTGGTACTTTTATTATTGAATAATTTAAAATTTATTGAAATGCCGTAAGTTTAAAAAATATTTTTTAATAGATGTTGTACACATTGAAGCCAAAAGTACTATGATTTTAATATTTTAAAAAAATATTTATGTGTTTCGGTATTTTGGCCTTGTTTTTTCTTTTTGGTTTTGGCCAACAATTGTCATTTCAGTTCATCCCTATATGGCATAGCATGGCAAGCCCATAAAGATGACTAAGCATAGCTCCAAAATAGTTTAACTTTTAAAGGTGTCATCCCCCAGAAATTTCATGTCACAATTTTCGTTGATGTTGAGCCTCAGTTAAAACCTTTTGGTCAGTCTGGAGTTTGACTGCTAGCAAAGCAGGTAGAATCCAACTAATTTGAATATGCAAGAGTATAGTTCTTAAATTAGCTATAGCTGATTGAAATAACTCAGATCTGTTGACACCTTTAAGGTCAGTAGATGCCTTTGGCAAACAGATGGAGTCTGTCTGAGCAAACAACCCACACTTAGGATACTGTAGGCTAGATCATTAGAAAGGATTATCCTTTTTATGATTAAAACTATGGTTGAGCGACACATTAATTAAATAAAATATAAGCTTGCTTTGTGTTATTTTAAATGTTTTATGAATCACAAAAATCCTAAAAATAATCCTGTCTTTAACAGGTCTTCAACCGGAGTGAATCCGACCTCAGATACAGACCAGATGATACAGATGATGGATACCTCCATTAATTTAAAGATACTCCCAAATAAAAGAAAACTCTAAGGAAAAGCTAAGTCCACTCCTGTTTCTGTCATAGAAAAGAGAACACGCTATAGATAAAATGCATTGATTATCTGACAATCATGTGAGCACCTCTATAAAAGCAGGAGTTTTGATGTAACACAATGCCAGAAAAGAAAAATATCAGCAATACCTTAAAAATTAACTATCGTCATACATACACCCTGGAGAAGTTAACAGGCTTTTTCCAAGCTATTATTTCTACAAGTGCATGCGTTATTCACAAGGAAAAAAAAAATAGACAGCTGCCAAACTATTAAGGACAATACAAATTCTCTTAAACATCAGCATATCTAAGCCCTAGATATTTCAGGCCTTAGCATGTGAAATGCAGATAGAGTAGGGAAGCCAAAAATTTTATTCAAAAAAAATTAGCGTTACATCAATATATATATGTTTAAGTAACAGTAAAAAGTTGCCACCCAAGAGATTACTCAACTAGTAGCCTTTTCATGAGGAGAATTAGTGCTACGAAGTGAAAAAAATAGTAGCACACATAAAATTTAGGGGTATTATGAATAATTGCTGTGCTCAAGTTGGAAATAAGATAGAAAAGATGTTTTTGCATGTGTTTGTATTTTACGTGAAATAGACTTTATGATTTCAACTTTTGATGGTGTTGAAGAAAAACTCTGGACTAAATGCTACAATAGATTGGCTAGCATCTTCAGCCCCAAGCTACCTCATGCCAGGCTATATTAGTAGGCCACATTATGAGATTAACTATTCCTTTGTTTCAGTTAAATTGAGCGGACCTCCTGGTGCCGCCAAGCTAACCCTTTCTCTTTCAGCGTTATTACATTTAATGCATTTCTGAGTCATTATTCATTTATCACTGTAAATCCAAATTTAACTTCACTGATTTGACAGCATTTAATATCTCTGCGTTGGGTCTATTCAAATTTACCTGCTGCTATTTTTTTAAGGACACTTTAAACACATTAAGCTTTAAAGCTTGAGCCTTCCTCACAGACTTTTGATCAGCCTCTTAAAAGACCCTTTTCCCCTTTTATTTGTTTTTAATTTATTCATGCTCATTTTCAGTAGTGTTTACCCTTTGTAGGAATTATTAGCTAATAAAGGTAACATTATGTGGTCTTTTGTTGTTATTTTATAGTGAACAATTTATCACTTAGGCCAAATTCACCCTTTTGGTTGACAGTTGAAGGAACAGAGACATGAACAGTGATTAATAACTGTGCTGATAGCCATAGTCTAAATTACTAAACTGGTGAAAGGTAACTAGATCTTAACAGCAGAATCTAGGAGCCCTGGAAATAACAGTTTTTTTGCAAGTAAATGAGAATAAAACTTATTTATAAACTGTGCGACATCATTAACATCACCTATCAGTATTCAATAATGAGGTCTTAAACTCATAATCTAAAAATCCAATACCAGATATCTAGGCTTATTTAAGATTAAAATATAGCCTTTAACATTCCTGGGGTTTATAGAAATCTAACAAAGCTAATAACTCCAAGTAATCTCTTCAGCTAGTGATAACCAACTTTACTTCAAATCTGATTATTTTGGTCCAGCTAGCATTTGATATTGTTTACTTCCAAGTTAATCTTATTGTTTGACCAGAATTGTTGCACATCTATAGCCAAATGTTCTTGTATAACCACACCTCAAAATTAAAACTCCCAAGTTATGCTATTTCAGACACTTCCATTACAAAATAGGTTAGATGCTCGAAAATGTCACCTAAATTCCTTTGCATAATAGTCTGATAAGGCTCCTAAACTTATCGTATGCTGTGTAGAACAAGATTTGCTGACAGATTTAACTTAAATTAATCTGAGGTCCAACCTTGCTGAAAAGAGGTGGGTTCAAACTGCTTAAAATCCCTTAAAGAAAAATTGAATTGAATTGAATTCAATTATCGTTTATTGATCCTTGAAGGGAAATTCAGTTTAGGTACAGCCCATCCAAGTACACAACACACACAGAAAGACAGTACACAGACATTAAACATGAGGTGGGAAACAGTGTCCAAGGTCTTGCTGTCATAAGCTACATACAGTAGATGCCTCATGGGGAGGTAGGGTGGCAGAGGGCAGAGCCAAATATTTACATTTCATCCCAATAGAGTTTTACTTATAAGGCCAGAGGCAGAGTCGAATTTTAGATAGGAACAAATTGTTTGGGTTAGACTGCCTTTCTTTCAAAATATAAGATTTTATTCTCAAGAAGAAGGAAAAATATGGTTAAAAACCATCGATGAGATGATGCAGTGATATCACAGTTTAGCATAGATTTTATATTTCAAAACCAACATTTATCTTGAAGAATTTGTATATAGTAGCCTTACGGGACTGAAATCAATTAGGTAATAGCTCACAATCAACACTCAATCAAAGAATAAACTATAGTAAACTGCAGCTTGAAACCACACTGATACCTTTAAAACTGCAAAAAAGTTAGCTACCTCATGGTGTAGAGAAGTGTTCCATTCTCCATGATCCTCAGAAGCTTGTTGGGCATGGTCATGTTGTGGGCCACAGATTTTTTGCCATTATGAAAGAAGGTGTCAGGGGTCCAAATCTTACTGGCCATCAAGTTGTTGAGAGGAAGGGTATTCATTGGTCCATGAAACTTCAGCCGCTCGTCTAACCAGCTCTGACGGAAGAAGACATCAACTGTGTATTCCTGAAAGAATAGCAGAGCAGTTAATCTGATTTTACTGAGACAGAACTTTCTAGAAACACTTGCATTATGAAACATTTTAGCCCCCCAAAAAATCAAATCTAAACCCATCTGTAAAATGCCAAGATACCTGGAAAATATGCAAGATCACATTCAATTGAATCTCTAAAGGGTTTTGTTTAATCTATTGAAATTTTTCAAAAGTAAGTAAACAGTAGTTTTTGACATTTTCTAACAAGTTATGCAGTCATGGGGTAGATATCTTGAGGACACCTGATTGAAAATATTATAGTTATTTTGAACAATAAATTGGAAATAAATACAAAGTATCATATACAGGTCCAACAGAAGCATTTGACCCAATAAAGTATTACTCTGAATTTCCTTATATTAGCTAGGTTTAGGATGCAGATACAGTCAGTCACCTAAAATTAAAAGAAGCAACTGATCTTAATTGATATTGTCCTTTCTGACCAGTTTTGCTGTCAGACTGAGCTTTTTGTGAGATCACAGCTTCACAGAGTGACACCTGGGTGGCTCCAGCCACATCTGTCAGTGTCAGATCCAGCTGTTGCCAGAGGCAAGTGCCATCCCAGGTTAACATCAACATCATGGAGATCTTCCCCTTCGTCTGAGTGGAAGCATCTCCAGTTCGCTCTGTTTCCTCTTATTACTCCAAAGTACACAAAAGCAAGAAATATCTTTGTTTTTTTAAAAAGACTCCTTTTAGCTTCCAGCATTCATTTTTACAGACTAACTTCTGTTTAAACTTACCAACAAATCTTTCTGAGAAATATGTTTCATTCCACTTATAAAGATCTTGGTTTTAGAATAACAGCTTCTGTACTGAAGTTTTCTTTTGTGATCTTACCTTCTTAGTTTTGTATTTATTGTGTTGCATGGAACTTTGTAAACAGCAATTGCAAATGTAATTTTAATGAATTTTAATGGAAAAATGTTTATAAGTAAAATATTACCCACCTGATAAGATATCTATTATCAATATGATAAATTAAGATATTCCTCTAATTACTTTAAAAAACATTGAAATACTGAATGCAGTCTTCTTCCTCCATGACTCAATTTGTGCACTCTGACAACAAAATGTCCTGAAAATGCACAGCTTTTCGCTTTTCAACATATACTAGAAATATCCCTTTAACATATATTCCTGTCAATTCCAAAATGTAATTTGCCAAGAAAATGCAGCAATTTCCTGGTTAGCTTTGTAAAGCAACTCTGCATGCATCCTTATAGATGAGCTCAAATAAACCAGTAAAGACAAACATCCACAAACAATCATGCAGAAAGATCAGCAGGGGGAGAATCCAATCTGAAGGATGTGCACCAGAGCAGAGCTATCAGAGACACAGAGGGGAAATACACACTGTGTTGGAGTGCAATTATCTGCTGCAATTTTGATAGAGACATGAGCATGTATTAAATATGAGACACATTCTCCTCTTCCTTTGAAGGTGAGGTCTTGATCATAGGCACTTCCATCTCTGTAGTCTCTCTGTCACTTAAATATTTGAGGAGAGCCAGGTGGGTTCAGTGAATCGGCTCAGATTGTAGTGGAGGCAAAATGGAAGGCTTTTAAGACAGGAAGGAGGTTTTTTATGTATTTGATGTGAAGAAATGGTGCTGTACAGATAAGGTCCTCCCTGACTTGAAGCTGTTGATTGACTATTAACCTGTAACAGGAACTCCAAATCATGTCAAACCAAATCTCAAAGAGCTCTTTAAATTCACTGTTAGAATCTTACTCTAAAATTCCGTATGTCCTTATGTCTTCACTTAAACATTTAATTTCACTTGTTAAAACACACCCTAGTCTACATTTGATTTGGATTCAAAAGTAGCTTTATTGCCAAGTTTGGGAAGAAAAGCAGGGAATTTGATCTTGGTACCTCTTTGTTCTAAATTGAGACTTTTTTAAAAAAAAAAATCATATAATGGAAAATATATTTTTTCTTTTGTTTTTCTTTTGTTATTTGCAAACGTGCATAACTTTTACTAAAGACTAATGCACGCTTGTATTTTGAGTAAAAAGTATTGCATTGATATGAGTACTCTGTTATGTGTTCATTAGATTAACAACCCGAGGCAAAGACAGGCCTCTGTGATGAATGTTTTTTTGCAAAAAGCGTTCTGTAGCTCCAACCTCAAGATAATTGTCTTAACAGTTTATATGGAAGATGTGTAGGGTCCGCAGAGATATTAGCCGCCTTTTTCCTAACCCTAAACCTGTAAATGTCCTGGAGAGAGAAAATATTATACCTAATTTTCCCCCTCACGGACCAAATTATTCCTTTAAATTTGGATCTTTCCTTTTTTTGGAAGGAGCCAAACCCTACTCTGGTGCATGTGCAGTATGCTGACTAGAACATATTCCAAAAATTTGGAATTAGTTGAACTTTGAGATGAAAAATCTTTATCTTTAAAATCTTAAGTCTCACAGAAGAAAAAATGTTAGAAGAACACGTTATGTTGAACAAAATAATCGGAAGGTATTGTGATATCCAGAGGTAGCAAACCTCTGTTTGTGTCAGACTAAGTAGAAACCATAAGTAACGGGCCTCCAGATGTTAAATGATAATGACTATTCAGATATTAATATGTGACCGATCAGCAGCTCTGTATCAAAGCTGGAGGGAGGTGGATGCTCAGATATCATTTTAATAACATGCTCTAACCTTTGCCATGTATTGCTCTGCTGATTGGATTGGCTGGGTTTCCAATGGCAACTGGACCGGCAATACATGCAGCTACTCCCTCTGTCTGTCTTTCAGTCTGGCAGATTTTATCTGAATGTGTGTAATCACATCCCAACTGTCAGACAGACTGCTATTAGATTTGGATTATTTGGACCAAAAGCAACATTTTGAGACAAACAGCAGCTGTGTTTGTTCATGGATACAGCTACTAATTATATAATGCACCCAAAAGACAAAAATTTGCTTATAAAGTTGACACTCTTTGAGTTCACTGTTTTTTATTTGGTTTTTACAGAGAATGCGAGCAACGATTCAAAATCTGGGAAAAAAGGATCATCATCCTCAGACAATCCATAATATCAGGGTCTCGGATGATTTCATGTACTTAGTTTAAAAGGTTCGTTTCAAAAAAATTTAAAATAATAGTTTTAATCATTCAGTAAAATTAAGTTTTAGGGGAATGATTGCAGTTAAACACAACACACAAACATGAATAAAATAATCTTTGGATGTCACACATTTATCACTGTTTTTTGTAAGAGGCAGGAAAATGTCAATGCAGAACAAACTGCTGTGCTGTAATCTAAGGATGAACAATTCAAGAAAACTGGTTTTCCAAGGCTCATAAGGACTTACCTACCTGTCCATATGTGCAGTTATCTGTTTGACCATGATTTCAACTCCATTCACACTTCCCATAGTTGTTCTAAATCACAGCCATTCAGGTGTGGTTTTACAGAACAACATATGACAATTCTAATATTATTTGTCTAAAGAACATACTTGGCACCCCTAAGAGGTGGGCAATAAAAATAACATATTTGCACACCTCCTAGTAGATACATTATTGTAGAGGAACTTTGCCCCACTCCTCTCACCATTATGTCTGATTAAGTTCATATCTTTGCTGTGTTCTGTATCACTGTCCTGCTCTATAGCCCAAGTATCACTGTGCTTGAGCTCCCAAATTCACAAAAAGAGTCCAAGGTTAAATATATTACATCAGGGTTATGCAGTTCCTGAAAAGGCAAACCACCACCAGACCATCATCACACTTCCACCACCAAGTTTAACTGTCAGGATTTTGATTTCCTCTTAAGTGTTGTGTATCTTTTATGCAAGATGTGGTGGGACACACACACCTTTTAAACATTCACTTTTGTCTTGTAAACCCACAACAATCTTGGTGATTTGTACAAGGTTTATGTATTTTTCTTTGGTCAGTGGTGGATCCGCCCTTTAAACACTCCCATGGACACAATTTTCATGTTCTTGGTTCTTCTGTGACCTTTTGTATGAGTCATCTATGACCTCATGGAATTCATTTTCTCCCTTTTTGTGGATCATTACTTACATTAAAGTTTTCTGGACTATTAAAAATAACAATTTTACAAATCTTTAGATTGTTATCTGTCAATTATTTTATATCTTATCTTTTCTTCATAATTCAGATAAGAAATAAGTCACTGAAAAATAGATCAGTAAATGATGTGTTGCTTTTTAATACCTATTTAGTGTTGTCACTGAGGTTTAAGTGATTTCCTGACTCTCATTTGAGTTATATTTATAAAGCTTGTGTGTGCACATAAAACAGGTCCTGAAACGTACATATACTAGCTTCCACAAAAGAGGATGTGAGTTATAAAAAACTAACTAGGAGTGAAAAAGGCATGGTCCCTAACACCAAATTTGACCCATTTATATGCGGGACACACACATTGGAGAGAGGGGAAAGTGGCGACACAGATGTTGACTGAGGTGGGGAACTGAAGCCAGACTGCTTCAAAATTTTTCTAAGAAATTTAATTCCACCTCATATGAAACTTTGTTGTCTTATATGTTGGCACTGATAAGATGACCAAATATAAACAAATATAAAAACGAATTAAAAAGGAGAACTAACATCTTACATTTAAAACTCAAGTTTGCAAATGTTTAAATGTTTCTTGTCCATCACCCCCCTTTCCCGATAACCAACAGGGTAAATCATACAGTAACTCAGATCAATGGAATAAGGTAACAAGGAGTGAGGAATTCACAACGATTATTATAAAGATGTGAATCCTGTTTAAAACCCATGCATAATAGTCCGTAATGGATACTTTAACTATGCTGAACAGTTTGTAAATGAGTGGATTAAGAAAGAATGTGTTTTCAGGGATCACTAAGATTACCTGGGCCATTATAAGGACTGGCTAATGAGCAGAATAAACTCTCTAGAGCATTGCTCTGGAGTTATGTTGAGTGGATTCCATTCTGGAGTAAACAAACAGCCAAACCCAGACCATCCCTGTTCATCACAGGTGTTAGAAAAAAAGATCAATGCACTGATGTAAAAAGAAAAAGAGAAGACAGCTGGGTGCATGGCTTTAAAGCAGCACAATTAAATATCAAAGAGCAACAATGAATGATATATACAGAATTTAAATATTTCCATGAATTATAGGTGAAATATCACAGCCAAGGATAGGCACAATGCTGCCTGGATGTTAATTTGATTAGTTCATACACCAGATTCTAAAGATGTCAGTAATAATATTTACTTTTATTTACTGTGACTAGCAAATATTTTTTTCAAACTCTCTGACTCTCTCTAATCTCGAATAAAACAGTGATCTGCAAAGGGAAATTGCTTAGTTTTCTGGGTTTTCAAAATCAGATTTTTCTTTTCTTGCATACTCCATTTTCAAGTGTTTCCATAGAATCCTATAAAATGTCTTATAAATGAAACCCCTGGATACCGTTGGCAAATTAAACAAATAATATCATAAGTCACAGTTTCAACATCATTTTCAGGTCAGATTGGATAGGAATGTTTTTCCTAAATTCATTGAAGCATATTTTTAAAATATTTCTGGAATTTAGAAAGGTTTTTATTTATTACATTATTATCTTAATTGGTTATCCACAGATTTAAGTATCACAAAAAAGAAACACATGAGAAATCTATAAGGCAGCAAACACTTTTCCATGTAACTGTCATTACATAACTGATCTACATTAAAGATGTTTTTGTTTTTACCTTACTTGTCTTATTTTTTCAAGATTTAAACACAGACAGGACATGGCTGCAAGGAAGACTCAAAAGTCAGAGTTTCCAACAATTCATATTATTATATAGAGTTGTGTAAACAGTTGTTAGACATAAACCATGTTTTCTTAGCTCACGAATGTGAATACCAGAATACCATTTTTAATGCAATTCAAATAATGCTTTTGACAAGACTAACACATATTACCAAAACATTTAAAAAGTATACGTTATTAAAAAGAGGGCTTCATTTTATAGGGCGATAAAAGTGTTAAAAGACTTGCCATATCAGTGTCAGACACTGGTCCAAAACTGGTTACGTAGACATTTGTCTTTACCTCTGTCACTCGGTCTGGAGAAAGGAAAATAACAACATTGTCAGAAAACAATTGTGTTTAATACCAAATAGCTGGACAATAATTTCTTGCTTATGGTATTTAGTGGTCTCTCTTATCTGAGTCAAGATCCTAAAGGCAACATCTTGAGTAAAGTTATGTCAGCAATTTTCATAGTAGGGAGGTATCTTCTTTTCATAAATGCTATTTTGAAGCTGCAAAGAATAGAGTAGGGGTTGGTCTCAAATAGAAGCCAATAAAAATCTCCACTGGAAAAAGTCTTTTGAAATAGGCATTTAAACAATGCGAGTGTAATAGGGTTGAGGCTGTTGTATTACATATGCTCAGTGTTACATAAATACAATACAGTTCACTTGTGGTAGGGAGTACTGAGATTAAAATACTGTAGGTGTAACAAAATAATTAGGGGAAGGGAAAAAAAAGCTTTAACTAGCACAGGATCCCTGTGAATTTTAAACTGGGCAAAACCCTGAGACCAAAACTAGTTCACCCCAAAGATAAGACACCTAGAAACAAGTCTGACAACATGGTTTATGCCATTCAGTGTAGTGAAGAGTGCACAGAACTGCACACTGCACAGGCACACTTGGACCACCTCCTTAACACAGGAGAGCCAATGACTAAGGACAGTACTCAGCTGTCCACTGACACCTGAAGGCTACAGGACAATTGTTTGAGGACAACAATGTCCATATTCTAGAGGTCAAGAAATCCATCTTTGTTAACCTAAAAAAACTACCACTTAAAAGAGGAGATAAGTTGTCACCTACATACAAAGCACTTTTAGGAACTCTTCCTACCTGCCCTCACATAACTTACACCGCAAAGAGGCATGTGAGCGAAACCACTCTGACAAGTTAATCACCCATTAGAACCCCCCTAACAACCATCAACACCCCCCAGGTGACCTCCATGGTCCATCCAGTAGGAGGGATCAGAGCCACCTTTAGTTTTTCTTTTTTTTTCCCTCCCCAAATTCTTTTGTTACACCTACAGTATATTAATCTCAGTGAACCCCACCACCAGTTAGAACTGAAGAAGCTTCTTGGATGAGAGGCGAAACATCTTCCTGAAAACTTTGTGTCCAGATGCCTAAACTGAACTTTACAGGCTTGACCATGACCAGGATGACTGAGAATCTTAACACATTTATTTAATGAAAAAAATACAATTTCTTTTAATTCATAAAAGTTTACTAAACAAGCAACCTATAAATATCAAATCATTAGTAAGGAACAAAAACCAATGTTATATCTTGAAAACAAGCTAGTCCTGAAATGAAAAAAAAAATAATAATGGGCAACAATATTTACAACTTGGGAGACTAGTACAGTTCTAAGCAAATACGTACAATCAACCCAGTCAGGGCACACTGGAGCTCTGCCTGGCGCTATTTATTTTTTTTGGTGGTTTGAGCTCCACTTTCCTGCCTCTTCTCCTTTTTCTCTATCACCTTCTCCTTATTCCCCAATCCCTCCTCTTCTGTCTCTCCCTCCTTCAACCCCCTCACTCCCATGTATCGACTCTATGACCTTTACTGAAACCTCCTGCTTTCTGCAAAAATATCCCTGCTCCACCCATCTTTCTTTTTTCCTTTATAGCATCTTTTGCTGATATAACTCCCATTGTACTGAGCCTCCTGCAGCCGCAGGGGCTGCTACACACTGACACAGCAACGCTGCTGAGTTCTACAAGTTAAAAAAAACTAACCACTTGCCAGAAGGACGGAGTAGCCATTTGAAAATCCTTCATACCTTCCTATGGCCTCCTAACTTCTACCCTCAGAGGTTGCACTCTTTGTCTGATTGTGGGAGGGCATGTATTCAACTGTGTGCAAGTGCATGCGTAAGAGTGATTTTCAATGAAAGTGTCCATTTTTTTCAAGATTTGTCAATTTAGATTTTTCATAGGAGATAGAGTAGATAATCAACCATGTAGAGTAGATAATCAACCATGTAGGGACAGAAACAACTCACCATCTGATCTGGTGTTGCTTAAGAGTCTAAAGAATTTAATTACAAGAACTTTGAACATCTAAAATCCCTGGACACTGCGATCTTCTTGCAGGGGTAGGAGGTCTCATTGGCAGAGCAAGGTGTCCTCATTGGAAGATGATAGGGAAAACTATGACATTGCATGTTTTGTAGGGATCATAAAGCCCGCTTTTTCAATTCTGAAAACACTTGATGTGAGTTTTGGAGCATTGTCCTGTGGAAACAGGCAACTGTGCCCAAGTTTTAACCATATCTTTGTTGACTTGAGATACACAAAAACAAATCGGTGGCACTGTGCTGTCAAACCCTTGTCTAACATGGCATATGGCTCTTACCATGACTTCACTTAACATTACTGTAGTCATTTTGGTTAAATAGCTGGGTCTTTGTCTAAACTGACCATAAATCTTTCTTCCATCTGACTTGTTCACATGGGTATTTTTGTATTTCAGTCCAGCTTAGTGGCGGAACATTTTTTGAAAGTTATTTCTTGGTTGTTTCTTAACATTTCAAACAATATATTTTTATTTAGAATATGGCAGTTCTTGCTACAGAGAGTCTAGAACAATAAAAAGGCTTTATAATCTTCACTGCTCCAGATTTGTTACTAAATCAATGTTTTATTTACACTCTTTCATTTGATCATTAAGCATTTTCATATTACTTTTACACTGTTTACAATAGGCAGTAGATTGTAGTTTTAATCTGTTCAGTTAGTATTCTTTAAGTTACTGCCACTATTTGTGCATTCCTTATTCCTAAAATGACTATTATACAACTTCTATTATATTCTTTTCAAAGATATTCAGTCATAATCTGTCCAGAAGCTCCCCGATTGCAAGAAAAAAGTGTTCTTTACCCCAGTATTCGCAGGGTTGTATATATTTGGTACAGTCAGGATTAGACAAAAGCACATTAAATTGAAACTTGTGAACCCCATTCTATAATAATTTAAGTTTCTGTATCCACTGCTTTGGTTTGACACCTGCCTTTAAATTCTTCAGTTGTTTAAACATGTCTGTGACTTACCTCCAAGACCAGGTCGCAGTCTGTTATCATACCCATCCAGGAGACTGTCTAGGATCTTGGTGAATGTTGCAATGTCTTTGGAGTTCTGTGATGATTTAGAATCTGCTTTCGACCTAAGTGAGATAAAAGACATGAAAACAAAGAGACACTGGCCCTGGTATTCTCCATATTAACAAAGCTTCAATAACTTTAGGATGATCGAGGACACTGGTTATTCCACCTACCCAATACTGTGTACTTTACACCCAGTTTTTCATATTCAATTTGAAAAAAAAAAATGTAAAAAAATCTATCGGCTAACAACTGACAATTACCCCATATAGAAATAAATACAGACAATAATCCCAAAAGTCCATGGCTAGTGGATGATTTTTAACCTCTTGATGTCCAAGCACTTATTTTTCATGCATTTTTTTCTCTTGCTATTTGGGCTTATTTGAACACAATTATAAAAAAAAATGAAGAATCACATTTAAATATAATGTACTTTCAGAGAAAAATGATATATGGTCTCATATTCTGAATTTGACTGCTTTAACATGAATTGATAACAAGTACATATATATTTTTGAACATGCTTTGTTTATCAAAGAGTACAAATGACATATGAAAGACTGAATTTTTGGCCTCTTTGAATCTATTAGAGCTTTCCAAGGTGAGCAGACCCTATCTGTGCAGATTTTTGTCACTTCCATTTTTGCGGCACATAAGTTGAAAAAAACATGTTCTACATTTGATACAGACAGAGTAGTAACAGTAAAAAAAAAAAGAAAAGAAAAAAGAAACTGCCAGCAAGGCTACAAAGCAAAGCCACACTTCATGACCAGCCTGCACAGCAGAACAGACTGACGATTTTGATTGATG
>JAUZNJ010006850.1:0-30552 GCA_034780135.1 Jordanella pulchra
AAAAAAGCAGGTGAATTTCGCCCCGGAAGTGAGATTCCGCTCCCGAAGATGGTGTATGCTCTATTGTACAGGTCGAACATGAAAAATGAGCTGTAGATATTTTATGTCAAAACAGGAAACAGCGGGAAAGAAGGAAACAATCGACAGACTGACTGCCTGGTTATTATACAAGATATGAAGAAGTAGCTCTGAAACGATATGGACGACAGTGAAGCACAACAGGGAGTCTCCTATACGGTGAGACACTGTCACCATCATTAGCTACTGTATTGTTGGCTTATTTTCCATTTGCAGCGTCAAAAAAGACAGCCGGGTGTGATCATTGTTACAATTTGGGTGTAAATTTGTTTGTATTTGAAGCGATGTAACTTTTTTGAAGGTAAAATGTTGGTAATTATAATTTTGAAGTGTTTTAATGTGATGCTAACTTAAATATAGAAACATTTTCTGCTCCCTAACAGATGTAACAATTTTTTTCTTGGTTTTCTTTTTTTTTTTTTTTTAGGATAATCTCATCGGGACCTTACTTGCCATTTTTGGGAGTCTGATTGTCAGCATTTCTCTAAGTATTCAGGTACCGTTTCATTTTAACCTTAATAAGCGCCTGGTTGTAAATCAGCTGTTTTATAAACCAAACAGCTTTGGATACCCAGTGTGCTACACCTACTAAGTGATGAGCGTTTGAAAGCTTGACCTTTAGATGAATATTTATCCAACAATGTCACATGATCATCATACGTCACTCATTGTGTTGTTATCCCAACAATTTGCATTTCTTTTCTTTTGTGAAACTGCCCCATGGTGTGGTTTGAGTTGATCCTGCAAGGTGTTCGTTTAAATTTACCATTTTGAATTCTTTCGCAGAAGTACAGCCATGTGAAACTAGCAGGAACAAAGGAGCAGCGCACTTTCTACCAGACCAAAACCTGGTGGTCTGGATTTGTATTCATCTGCATTGGAGAGGGGGCCAACTTTGTGTCCTATGCCTTCGCTCCTATTGCTGTTGTAGCACCCCTCAATGCCGTGTCGGTCCTGAGTGAGTATCCCCCTCCTGATGCTTGGGGATTTAGATGACAGGTTTATCAACTAAAATTTAAAAACAGCCATAAACAGATATTTTTTTTTTCTGGTTTCCTTTAGTTTAACAATAATAATAATAAAAAGAAAGAAGGAAATAACCCGATCTTATTATTCTTAATGTTTTGCAGCAAGTTCAATTTTGGGGTTTTTATTCCTGCGTGAAAAATCTAAAGCGAAGGACTTTGCAAGTAAGTAAAACAAAAGATGCACAAATGAGCCATGCAAATATTTCTGATCTTGTTCTGTTTCATGCAAATCGAAATCACCTTCACATCTACCCCCAGGACTGAAAACTATACAAGGTGTTTTTCTTGTAGGTGTATGTTTTATTTCATTAGAACTGTAATGAATGGGAACAACTGAAATCTGATCTTTCATACGTTAACAGCCCCTTTTAGGCAAGCCAGGCAACCTTTGATTATTAAAACCCTAAAGTGTTGGATGTGAAGATTTGGCTAAAGTCTAAAAGAACTGCATGTTAACAGGACCCCATCAGCAAAGAAACCTGTAGGGTTAAAACCAGGGAGGGAGCTGAAAATGCTTGTTTTAACCCTCACTATATTATCTGGAAATTATTCTTGTTTTTTATATAATTTAAAGCAATTTGACCAATTCCTTTTTCGTTTTTGGTTTAATCATAAAAAACAAAATAACCGGTCAATTTTTTGAAATTGAAAATAGAACGAATGATGCACAGATTGAGGTTTAATGGGTAATCTTTAAAATGTGGGTATACTGCTCCATTTTCTTGTTGGTTTTTCAGGCAAGACGTGGCCACAGCTTTCACAAAATCTGCGTCTGAATAGCTTATCAGGGGTCTTATTTATCCAAGTTTGTTTGGAATCTATACTAAAAGAGCAGATGCACCCAAAAGCCAAACATTGCATTCCTAAAATATATGTCAGATTTATCAAACTACCTTTCCGTAATAAATCACACCCGTGCAAGCAAGGGTCTACCTCATGATTTTTTTTTCATGGTTACCAACGGCAACTAAGGCTGAACTTTTCTTTTTGTCATAAATCAATTTTTTTATTTTGTTGAACCCATATTGAGATTTTACTTTGCACAAAGCTGTTGGCATGTAAGCGTTTCACTCCAGAGTCCATTAATGCAAGACTTTACAGTAACTGCTGTGGAAAAAGTTCTCCCTTCTGCTCACATGCATGGATCTGCATGCTAGCTGTAAATCTCCATTCCCTTCTGTGTGGTGATAAGTGTGTTACCGACACCTAAATGGACTGCATTAAGACAATCGGTGTTTTACTTAGATGTAATTTGACCCAAATTCTCATGTAATGTGCAGAACAATCAGTATGTTGCTTCGATGTAAACATCCTGAAGCACCGCAGCTTAATTTCATCCATTGTAGGTAGACGTGTGCAAATATTTAACAATGCATTTAACATCACAGACACAAAATGAGCATTAAGAGTAAAAGTTTTTCATTAAGATTCCAGAATTAAGATTTATTACTTATTAGGTTAGTTTTCAACTTGTTTGAAGTCTGAGTGGTTTCCATTGGTGTGCTCCTCTGAGAGATTTCACCATTTGGCTGAATTTAGTCGTTCAACTTTGAACATTACAATCGCATCCTGTTGATGCTCTGGTGCTTATTCCTGTTTGATTTCTTTTTTCTGTTTTTTTTTTAAAACAAAATAATTTAATGGAGGTGAGGTAAGCAATTTTATAACTTTGAAAATAAGTCGAGCATCCAAGAACATCATATAACTTTCAACATCTAAAACAATAATAATAGTTTAAAATCTTATCTAAAACTTTTAGGTATTCCATTAATACATTTAGGTTATTTTTGTTTTGTTGCTTTTTTAGGTGTTTAAGCCAAATTCCTGCTAGTAGACGGGTTCTAAAGAAGTTTGTTGTATTGTACCGTCCTGGCCCTGTTAATTCATGATTTATTGAAGTGAAGGGATTTATTTTACAGGGTGGGAATAATTCAGTTTTGGGAATGTTTTCATATCTATATTTAAGAAAATCCCTCAAACATCTTGTTTTTTTTGGTTCTCTTGTTGAATTTTTGTCTTGTATTTTAATTTTCCACAAAAATAAGAAACTAAAAAAAAAAAAAAATCATACGTTTATTATAGGATCAAATCCTCTGCTGTTTACACCTCTAAACATCTCCAGTGACTTGATGACGGCTGACTTTCAATCACTTCTGTACCTTGTTGTTGCAGAGAACCATGGACTTACCTTCCTGGGCTACGTTCTAATTATAGGAGGAACGTATCTGTTTGTGTCATTTGGTCCAAACTCTCATGAGAAACTCCAAGCAGAGAACATTGTGAGGCACATCGTTGGGTGGCCTGTTCTCCTGTATTTAGTGAGTTATTTCTGTTCTCATGCAGAATCCCTCCCGTGTTTTTATTTGTTAATTATTGCTATATTTATGCCCACAGCTCCTGGAGATCATCACATTCTGCCTGCTGCTGTACTTCTACAAACAACGCAGCGCAAACTATCTAGTTATTATTCTCCTGCTTGTTGCTTTACTGGGTGAGTCTCCTGCATTTTACTCAGTCAGTTTCCTGAAACACAGATGTAGATTTTTTTAACCAGGATTTTTTTGTCGTTGTTTTTTTTTTGGGGGGGGGGGCGCTCTGTTTTCCTCAGGCTCAGTCACAGTGATTACTGTCAAGGCGGTTTCTGGCATGTTGCTCCTCACACTCGAAGGCTCCATGCAGCTCGACTACCCCATCTTTACCGTCATGTTCGTGTGCATGGTGGCGTCCGTGGTCTTCCAGGCCAGGTGAGGGGCGGGGGGGCTCAAAATACTTAGAAATACACGCTTTGTGATTGCTGTGAAAACTGTTTAGATCGCTGTTGTTTTCCCAGATTTCTTTCCCAAGCTTGTAATCTGCATGACCCCTCTCTGGCTGCCTGCGTCAACTACATCTTCTCCACCTGCTTAGCAGTTGTAGCTGGTAAGGCACAGCTGAAAGATCTCTGTAAAACATTTATATGAAAAGCAGGATACAGAGAAATAGCTTCGGCTGGACATCTTTTAGCCTTTCTAATGTCATCTTCTCTTTTTTTTTTTTCTTTAGGAGCTGTTTTCTACTTGGAGTTCCTGAATGAAGACGTCCTCCACATCTGCATGTTTCTGCTTGGGTGAGATTTATTCCCTTTAAAGGTGTTTACAGACTCTATTTAATACTGTGAAGTTTTACTATTTTCAATGTTCTTTGTGATTTTATTATTTTCTGTTTGCTGATGATCTTTACCAACCTTAAAGGCCAGAGACGGAACCGATCAGTTCTGCTGAGATTAAATTACACACAGGTGGCCTCTTTATTTAGGGGTATCACAGTAAAGAGGGTTGCATACAAAGGCCAGCAGCTTGTTTCAGATCTTAGTCATAAAACATTTAGTCGTTTTCCTTCCACCTGCACTGCTTTGGTTGGTATCAATAGAAAACTAAGGAAGCTTTGTACATTTACTGTTTTAAATGAATATGGTTGATATGTTGGTTGCAGAATCAGCATTTGATTATAAAATGAAACGGTGAAAATGTTTTCTGTATTGTGCAGAACTGCTCTCTGTTTCCTTGGAGTCTTCCTCGTCACCAAATACAGGAAAAAACCAAAGATCTTTGAGCCATACGTCACCATGGATATGGCTAAGGGTTGGTATTAAAACTAAACTCAAAATTCAGCTTTTTGTTAACAGTCAGGATAGAACAGTTTATCTTGGACCGATGCATATGCTTCTTATTTTTATTTTAATGTTTTTCGTATCTTGTCAGGTGTTCCAACCATTCATGACAACGGCCTGGTCGTTCAGCCGGACTTTAACGGCTCTTTCTCCTACGGCGCTCTGGTCAATAACGACGGCGTGGCTCCTGCCTCTCTACCCGTCAACCTGGAGCACCCAGTTGTGACTGTGAGAGGCACCGATGCACCTCTTGGTGAGGCTGACCTGAAGAAGGGAGACTGAAAGTCATTGCTGCCTCAGATAAAAACCCCCTGATGGGCGTTTTCACTAAATCTTTAGTTTCCAGTCTTGCCTTAAACTTTGACACGTGCTTCCTATTTAAAACCGACTGAACCAAAGTTGTTCAGGGAAAAGCTTTTTAAAGGACTTGTTTGATTCCAATTTAGGCTTCCTGCCTTCTTCCTGGGAAACAGTTAGTTCTTTTTGTATCCGTGAGGAGTTTCCGTCTCTATAAAAGCACAGTGGTGAAACGAGGAGGTGTCTGGATAAGCTCAAACTGGTAAAGCTTGCATATCTTTGTATTTATTTTGAGAACTGACTTTATTGTGATTTCTGTGTGTTTAGAAAACATGCACATCTCAGAGGAACCAAAGGTTGGTGGCAGAATGAAGGGACATATTACTTTTTTTTTTTTTTTTCCTCTGTTTTCTGTCATCCTTAATAAACCCACTCAGCAGTGACTTCTTCCACTTGAATATTGAACATGTACCATGAAGTTTTATAGGGCTACCCTGCACACTGGCCTGCTCTTCTGGTAAATATTTGAACTAATGTAGCTGCAGGGTTTTTGAGCCAACAGTGTAAAGTTACAGCTGTACAGTTTAAATATCATCACTGCCTCTAACTGTATTTTAAATGAAGTTTTAACTGCCTCTTTGTGTCGTGACTAGTTCTCTTAGTGTGACCATTTAAATTAACCTCCTGCAACATGTTTATGAAAATGAAGATTATTGCTGAATAATTTGAGGGTAACATTGCATGATTAAAAACGGATGATTGTAACGGTTCAGATCTGTTGCTGTTTGAAAAAACAAGGTTCAAATATTTTTCACAAGGGTGAATTTAACCAAATAGGGTAAATAAAATGGAACATTTTCAATATCATTTGTGGCATTTTTGCAAAGTCATTCATGAAGGACCTGCCCTTTCATTTATTTGCTCCTACTGCTGTTTGATTTCATAATTTGTATTTAGTTCCCTATAACGGCCACAGACATAACTACAAGATATGAGTCATACTACAGCCTGTGCATAAAATGCCTGTCAGACCAAAGCAGCGTCGCTCAATAAATGTTCTGCAACTTAATAGCAAAGACAAAACCTTTGTTGCAAAATCAAGACTGAAATCTCTTAAAAGTCCTCTAATTTCCTTTATATTTTAGGCCTTTTACAAAGAGCAGCATCAAATTGGGCATAATTTACATAGATTTTTTTTTTATCTTGTTCTGTACCAATACATCCATAAATATATGCGTGACTATGGGACAGACCAACACAACGTGGCTGCAAACAATTGAATTTAATGCCATTAGTCAGAGGAGAAAATGGTTAAACATGCATTTGTTGGTATAGATAATGTTTTAAAAAATTAGCTGTCTCTATCATTTTTAGCCACAGTGATAAGAGTGTCTAAAGAGCCACCCGCGGCCCCAGAGCCCCAGGGTGCAGACCCCTGTTATAAAATAACCATTGAACATCTCACAAAGCTCTGTTCAGTCCCTCATCTGAAAACAGATCAGTCTCCAACTGCAAACCTAGCAAGACATGTTTTTCTAAACTGACATCCTGAGCAACAGAATCTAGAGATGCACCGATCCAATACTCCGATCAGATGTCAGCTCTGATATTCACTAATCAGCTGGATTGGAGATCAGACGGATGGCGCACAGAGCACACACAGCAGCTAGTGATGATTTATATCTGAGTTAATTTGTTACCTTTTTTGAAAATGTTCAAGTCAAGCATGATGCATTTATTTACATGGTGAGGTGTACGGTTAATTCATTGAACAAAAGTATGGGGTTGGTATTGGATATTGCCCAACAGGCTAACCACATGTATCAGTATCGGATTTGATCAGAAAAAGATGAATCGCTGCATCTCTGACCGAAGCTTTATCAAAGAGGCAGCTAAGAAGTCTGGTAACTCTGGAGGAACACTAAATCTAAAAAGGTCATTTAAAGGCAAAATTTTATTTGCAAAACTGAAGCTTTGTTCACATAACACAATGTTTTTAATTTAACTAAAGAAATTAAATTTTCTAAATTTTACTAGCATTTTTTTAGCACTATTACAAAACATTTTTGTCAATTTGAAGATATGTAAATATTTTTTTCTCCTTTTATAGCTAAAAATATCAGAAAAACTCCAGTTGCAACAGGTGAACAATGCAAAGTCTGATCAGTCTGCGAATATTTAAGAACTGATCTAAACTCAGAGGTAAGTACAGTAAGCAGATTTAAAATGAACTGATTCGACTCACTGAAATGTCCTTACTAATTATTTAAAGCAGTTTGCAGCAGAGCTACTTTCTGCTCCACGGTCTCCACCAATCTTGCTGCGGAGCGTCCTCCCCTTTGCGGCAACCTGATTGGTCGCTGCAGGCCGGCGCCGGCGTTTCATTGGTTCTTCCAGCCCCTCGCAGCGACGGCGTTGTTTGCACCGTGATCATGCCCAATAATAATCCACGGACAACAAACGCCCACGCATTTGACGGCATCCACCAAAATAACACAACCAGTCTGATTAATTCAAGAAAGTCGCAGGAAGCTTTTGATTTCCGTCCTCTTGTGATGGGAGGGTCTGGTCGCCTTCATTGACAGCGGTTCGGTGAGTGATGATACGGGGAGACAGGGTGGATGGTGTTTTGGTTCAAATCTCAAACTGTAACTTCTTCATATGTTTGCGTGGATTAGTTCAAACTTTGGCGTGAAATTTCAGCTTAATAAAGCTTTTAGAAAGATGCTTCTAACTAAAAGCAAAACAACCTGTCAGTTTATTCCTCCAGCAGTTAGATGGGCTCGTTTTGACAGGATGCTTTTCGCATAGAACCTCGTATTTCAATTTTAGGACAGTAATTGATGAGTCAGTAAATAAAAATCCTATACGTTGACGTTAATTTATAGCATTTATAGCGAAGCAGTTCCTAAATTTGAACGAGCGTCTCTTTGAAATAATTAAAACAATCGACCACTAGATGTCACTGTACTCTCAATTAAACATTGAGATGAAAGTAATTGGGCCAGATTTATTTATTTATTTACGGCTTTGGACAGGTGTATCTCTGCACATCTAAACGTTTTTCTATTTTATAAATTCAACTCTTAAATGAATTTATTCTTATAGAAAATATATTTAAAGCGCTTCTTTCTTTTTGGGCCTGCTTTTTTTACTGCTTTTTGTAGTGTGGCAGGTTCCAGATCCTGATGGAAGAGTAAAATGCTTTTTTTATATAAAGTTCGTCTGTAGAAGGACGAATGAAGTGCTTTAAATTCACCAACACAGGCAGATAACATGAGTTCTGAAATCCACACTCACTGATGGAAACTTTTCCGCTGTGGGTTTCATTTTGAAACATTTCCAAATGAAATGGAAAAAATAAAAAAAGACTGTGACAGCTCAATGGAAGATGCTGCTAATGTCTCTGGTTTAGGAGATGTTTAAAAAAAGAAAATCTAACAGCCATAGCTGCACTGGATATGCATGACTGTTTTTTTTTTTCTGAATTATTTTGGCTTTCATACACAATTTGGCTAAAACCCCTGATGTTCCTGAATCTTCATCTGCCACACATGCCTTGAGACTTAAGATTTCTATATTGTAAATTAAACACAGACTCCCAAGGGACTAATCTGTATTAATAATAATAATAACTGTGAAAATCTAGAAAAGAATTAGTAAAGTTATACCGGACATTTTAGCCAAACAGGCTTCAGGATACACCCTGTCAAACGGGTCAGTAAAAAAGTGCAAAAAACACAATCAGTCTGATTATGAGTCCAAATTTAGGAGTGCATGGAAGTTTATCATCATTCAATCTCACTTAACCATTCTACTTTCCTAAACCAAGAACATAAATGGATAAATAACTGTATTGCATGTCACCCAATATAACAGAGTGCCATCTATAAGCAATTATTTTAACATATTAATACAATTAGATAATGATTAGTAAATAATGCAAATTAAAATGAAAAAAAAAAGTTAAAATATACAAATATTTGTATATACATAAGGTAAATTTATTTTTAAATAATAAAAATTAAAATCTCAATATAAAATATAAATTTAAATAATATATAGTGTGCAGGGAACAGTAACTTAAATTTAGTCAAATTAATATACAGTAAGGCAAGACAAGTTTATTTGTATAGCACAATTCAGTACATGGACAATTCAAAGTGCTTTACATGAAATAGACAATAGAATAGAAGAAAAATAAAAGTAGAGTAAAAGCAATTAAACATTAAAAACATGCATAAAACAGATAAAACATTTGGAACACAACTCAGTACAGGAGATTAAGTCCTTAAGTCAAAACATTAAGATAAAAATAGTTTTTGAGAGTTTAGATTCCAGATGTTTTAAGAATTATTTATTGTCAAAACAGGAAATTAAGTTTGATTAACTTGCTTTTAATTGGAAACCAATTAATTAGAATATTTTTGCTAATATTTCTATTATAATTGCCAAATAATGCAAATTGTATTTTGTTCAAATTTAAAGATAGTTTACTTAAATCAAGTCAAGCTCTTATCAATTCAATTTCACAGGTGAAATTATCCAGAAGTATTTGTAAATTGGCCCCAGTGAAAAAAGTGTTTGTATTATTAGCAGCCTTACCTGTTTTTTTTTTTTTTTGTTGTTGTTTTTTTTTCTTTTAGGTTTTCCTTTTTTGCCCCCCCAAAAAATTTAAATTTTGTTCCCTGTTTCAGTAAAATTACTTGATCAAGCCTGTTTAAACAATCTACAGTATAAAATAATTATTAAAAGCTGTTATGATTTGTGCTAACATATTATATATAATGGGTCAATACTGGTATTGGCCAGTTCTCAGTGCTGCAATATTGGTATCGTATCGGAAATGAAAAAGTTGCATTAGGACACTCCTTAGTCAATTTAATGTCCTTCTGTTTTAATCTGTTAGCTGCAGCCTCCTGAAAGGATTCAACATGCTGCGAGAAAACTTTAAGGCATGGAGCAACGGCTCTGAGGCCTACAGCAGTGATCCTGAGGAGGATGAAGAGGAGGAGGAAGAGGAGATGGTGTTCGGCGAAAGCGACCAGGATGGCATTGTGGAGGAGATGATGGACTTGAGTGACCTTCCCACAGCACTCTTTGCATGCAGCGTCCATGACGCCGTGTTTGAGCAGGACGTCCACAGGGTGAGACGGCGCTACTCCGTCACCTTTCTAATCCCTGTGTGAGCGTTTGTTTGAGTCAGAGCATCGATGTATTCGTGTTTGAGTCATCTCTTCTAGCGTTTCAGTCGATCCAAGATTCCAAATCCCAGCGACACGTGTATGTTGTTACTCAGAGCTGGTGCTCCTGTCTCAAGCTGCCGTGCTTAGCGCTCTGATGCAAAGACACACACTAACACACACACACCTGATGCTGCTAAAATTTGTTTAGCAGGAACCATGAATGCAGGTCAGCGGATTACAACCTGACTTGCAAAGAATCATGAGTCACATTCAGGGCTTAATCCATCTGTCTGCGCCTATCATTCTATCATCAATCCATGATGCACATCATTAATGCCCAATTATGCCTATGCAAAATGTTTCCCCACAGGCCTCATGCAAAAGCCCACACACATGCATGTGAGACAGACAAAAACAGATTTTTTTTTTTTTCCTCTCGAGTACATTTTTTTTTTTGATGTTTTGATCAAACTCCTGAACCAAGAGGGTTCAGGATCATTGGATTCTGTTTTCTGGAGGAGGATGCAAAGAAAATGCTTGTAATTTTCTGCCCCCTAATCTAATTACGTTGTCCTGAGAATCATCATCCTTCCAGCTGGCATCTTTAGACCTCTTCTCCTTCCAGTGTTTTTTGCTTTTTTTCTATTGCTGTCAGGTCCATCCATCTCCCTCCTTCTACTGTATCCGCCTCTTAGAGCTCTTCAGCTCGCCTCCCGCATGACAATATTGCTCATTAAGTTTCCTCTTCCTCTTCTTGATTGATCCACTTTCTGTTGAAATACAAAGCAGAGAGGCTATATTTGGCTCTTCCACAAAATCCCCTTAAATGGATCACTCCTGCTTTGTGAGGTTTGCTGTTTGTACACCCATTGCTCCTAGCAGTGTAGTCCCCCCCCCCCCACTTAGCTTGTTTTGCCTTCTCACTTCATTAGGATTCACACTCCAGCTTTTAAGTGGAGATGACACCTACGCACACTTCAGATAGAAACATGTCAATGAAACGTGCTCTGTAGGTTTAAGTCTGCACCAGAAATAGAAGTTTAGACTTTAATTCAAACATGGCTAAAAGGAAATGGAGGGATGAAGCTTTGGAATAAGAGTCAAATGTGCAGATTATAAAGATGTTTTTGGCTTTATTCATGTTCCTCACTTAAACCCACTGGAAGAATTTGGAAAATTCACTTTTTTTCCATTTCCTGCTAATAGGAAATCTTTGAATATGTCGTATGTTGAACAGGAACATTGCAACCTTTTTTTTGTCTTTGGGCTTTTTGGCTTTCCTCCAGTACAGGCATTACTTTCTTTCTTTTCTCAAAAGCCTTCATGCAGGAGGGGATGCACTGTTTCTGTAATCACACTCTCTTGGAAGGCAAAAGGGGAGGAAGGGACAGACAGCATAAGGGAAAGTGCCTCTGCACCAGAAGCTGAACACAGACGGTGAAAGCCTTTCCTGCTCTATTTGCATCTGCACACGTTAACTTTTCATTCAGGCGTTTTCTTTACTTTGACCTGCTTTGAGCGGAAACAGAAGTTGCCTTAACAGTGCTCTGAGTTCCATGGGCTGGATTGTATTAATGACATACATATGGCTGTTACTTATTTACCAACATTGATGAGCTCTCCTTATTAAAACACAGCTGCAGCACTTAATGGCTTAAATTGTTCTATCATTCCCCTATTTGACATTTAATTTAAATTTTGTTCTGGAAGATCTTCCTTTATCTTTTAGACAGACATAATTTCACATACAGATTCCATATCATGCTTTTTAAAGCCTTCCAAAGTGAACAATAAACTATATATCTGGTTTTACGATGTGATCCTACAGTCACCGCTGCATGATATGACTTCAATTCTGTTGATTTAGCTCTTCTTTAGGAAGGTTTAACAAAGTCAGACATGGCAAAAAATGCATTTTAACGACTTGGATATCAGTTAAAAAAAGACAAAACGGTTCCTGGCACTGTATAGATTAGGTGCTTAAAAGCCATGTAGTCTCAACTTTTAGCAAGAATGTTGGTTCCCTGATTCACATAACCGCTTACTGATGGGAGAAGTGGGTTCATTGTTTACTATGCACACAGCAAAATCAAATGTGTTAAAGTTTCATTGTTGGTGTTATTCAGTATGTTAAAAGTACAGTGTTAATTCAACACATCTGTTGAGTCTAAAGCCTCTTTCCCACTAAAATTTGCGGGTTAACGCGGGTTTTTCAAATTCAAATTGACCTGCTAACAATCAGCATTTGGCTTCCTTTCCACTGGCAAAAAAAGCTGAATTTGACCCCCTGCTGGCAAGCTGCTTAGCCTCTGTGCCCCCACCACAATATGTCCAGTGACACCATCATGCTGGATTAGTGTTGATGATGTCACCAGTGCAAAAGAAATCCAGAATATAAACAATGGAGAGCAACGTGGAAGGAAGCCAAGTATTAGTAAGTGTTCTATTTTATCTGTCTGAATCTCTCTCACCAGCTCTGCTCCATGTTTATCGAATATAAGTTGCTTCGGCTTGTTAGATCAGACGCGACTAGCGCGGCGTGTTGACGTCCACACGTTTTACTCAATGGTATCATGTAAATCATTGAGTCGACACGGCTCTGCTGTTCCCCCTGTAAGCCGATCGGAGCCGAGCCATTTGAAGGTGATTTTAACCCGGGTTGAAACGGGTCAGTGAGTCATTCCCACTGCCGCTAAAAGCCAATTATTCCCGGGTTTAAACGGGTTTTTCGGCCAGTGGGAAAGGGGTATTGGTAAACCAAGCAAGAGAAAAAAGAAGGAACATTAGAAAAAGTATTAAACCCAGAAGGAAAAAGGTATGTTTAGGCACAATAATAAGCCACAATAATGTTTGCTGAGATGAAGGTCGGAGAACGCATTATAAATTGTTCCATAATATGCCTGATGCATATGAGGCCTAATCAGCACCTATGCTTTCTGTGTAGCTCCTGTTGTTTTCTGACTGAGCTTTGATCCGTCCGCAATCGGAGAAATCCCACAGCTGCAACCATTATTTAACATAAAGATGTTTTTTTTTCACCTGCAAGCAATGGAAATCATTAATATTTATAATCTGCTTTTCATTGCTGTGATTGGATTCTTTTAGGTTTCTGCTATTATTAATCACATCGCGTGAAACTTATTTTCTTTTACAAAACTATATTATGTCAGAGGCTTACAGGTACCAACACACCCACTCAGGGTAATGTGTGGGTTTCTAAGCTCTCTCTGTTGTGGTTCTAAAAACCCACAGCCTTACTGCCGGCATGGCATGTTTTCCCTCTAGACACAAGCATTAAACAAAAGGAATATTTACTGCAGGAAAAATCCTTTGATTATTTTCACTACATGTGAGATTTTAAAACGACCAACGTTTCTGTACCTTTGGATTCATACATCCAAGAATTTTTTTTCCCTTTTTATCACATTGCAGCCAAAAAAAATCAGATTACTCTACTGAAACTTTATGAAAAAGATGCAAAGCATTGTATCCTGGAACAAAAAGACATTTTAGTAAAAGCTTCATTAGCTGCAGAGATTCGATCCACATCTCAGGGGGAATCATTCCTCCATGGGACCGCTATTAGAAACTCATCAATACTAAAAATCTACAAGTAAAACACTGTGTGTGGTGGAAAACTTTCACCATCCCCAGGCAACAGCACATGGCAGCGGCAGCCTCTTGTTGTGAGGAAGCTTTACTTTCCATCTTCTCATCAACTCTAAATAGGAAAACTGATCAGAGTTGATGGGAAGACTGACTTTAGCAAAATACAGGACAATCCTGATAAAGAAAAAAACTGTCAGAGGTTCCAAAGGTCTTGCAATTGGAGCGGAGGTTTGCTCTCCAATGGGACAGAAACCCTAAACACACAACCAGGGGTACTATGGTGTAGACGCAGAGATGGGTAGTAACTAGGTGCTGTACATTTAGTTGAGTAACTTTTTGATAAAAAAAGTTCATAAAAAGGTTTCACTGCAACATACTTTTTACTTTTTTTAAAAAAAGAAAAATGCTGTTAAACTTACACTGGACCAAACACAGGCAAGGGAAGTTTATTTGTATAGAACAATTCAGTACAAAGACAATTCCATGTGCTTACATGAATTAGACAATAGCACAAAGGAAAATAAAGGCTGACAGTTGAAGTTTTATCTAAAATAAATATTCTTTTTTAACACATTCTTAGTTGTTTTAATGTTACTTTTATTTGCTGAGACATGAAGGTCAAGGTATATTACAGTAAAGCAATGCATATTGTTATCCGAGGTAGTGTAGTCTCTTAATCCATGCATACTTCATATAATTTAAAAAATGGTTTCAAATGTTATTTCAAAAAAAGTACTTTTTTAAAGTATTTCTTCTGCATGAATTCATTTTTCATTTTTTTTACATTTGCATTCATTACTCTCTGTTAGTATGTAAAACTAAAGGAATTTGTACATTACTTTTTATTATTGTCAGTCTGATTTACTTCATTTTGAACAATTAAACATTTCCTCACTACTGGAGTAGCCTTTTTCAACAAGTATTTCTTTTCTCTTGCTTGAGTAATTTATTGGATGGCTACACTTTACTTTCATTTATTTATTTATTTTAAAACTGTTCTGTAAAGTTCCTGTCTTGAAACGGTACCACTGATGTATGTGACAATATGAACTCCTCTGGTGAAATTGTGTGTTCCTCTTTCTACATATACATATCCTATATATTTATTGAGCGACAGAGTAAGACAATGCCAGAATAGAGCGATACTAAACATTGGAGACTAAAAATAGAAAGATAAAGGGTGTGAGAAAGTGTCTCTGTGTGTGTGGGTGTGTGTCCAATAAATGCATGCATTTACTGTGAGCATGGAGGGTAGTAGTGATATGTTTGCATGTGTCAGACTAAAATCTATTTTTGGGTGTCGGTCCTTTGGGGTGGGGGGGGACATGAAAGAGCTTGGCAGGCTGAAGGTCAGACATAATGCGGTGGAGAGTGAGCAAATGCCCCTGGCCTCATGATCCTGCAGCAGCCTGGATATTATCCCGCTACTCTGACCGACCCAGTGCCATGCAAAATAATAATAATCATAATAATAATAATACAGAAAGAAATTTCAGGCAAGTTGAGAGCGATAAACAGGACATTAAGGCTAAATTTAGTTTTTTTTTTGCTTTAAACATTGTAATTTAGCACAATTAATGATGCTTGTTAGCCAAGGATTATGAATAATAGTTTTAATTAAAGATGTTTTTGCTGGAGATAATTAAAGCAGATAAAGCCAATGTTATCTGAAGTCTTATCTATTGAAAGGTAAAACAAAGTTGACCTTAATTATGTGCTTTAAATCCAACCAGCTTAATGAGTTCGGTTTTAAGGTAGAAAGTGCTGCAATGGCGGATCATACCCCTCTAACAAAAACACACATGAAAGGAAAGGTTATTGAACAAACCTAATGTTTAATTTGAGGGTATATTTAAAGCTAATTCTGTTTTTTGCATTTGCAATTATAATATTTGAGAGGCTGTTTTGTTTAACAATAAAAAAAGGATTTGCCCCACTGCAGATTTCTTCCGTTTTTTCTTCTTTGTTACAGTAAAACATCTTCCCGCAAGACTTGAAAACAAAAACTGGAATCAAGTTGATTGTTGGGAAAATTGGCAATGAGTCTTTTTCCATCACTGCAGACGAACCGTGAACTGCTCTTCTTATCAGAATTACTTCAGTTGTATTAAAATGTCTTCCAAGTGTCTCAATAAAGTCAGGATTTTGATTAGAACACTGAATTTTTTTAAATATTTTTTTCTTATTGTTTTTGTATTCGTTTTTTGGCTGATCAGAGGTTGACTTGTTTGAAGATCTCTGTCCTGCTGCATTAGCTTTAGGGTATGAACTGAACCAGATATACTATCTCTAGATTTCCTGCTGAAGAGCAGAAAGTGATGTTTTATCTATTACTGCATGTCATACAGGTCCTAAAGCTACTTTGAAACGTCTTCCCTGCTATCAGTTGAACACATTCCAGATAGCTCTAATCTTGTCTTGTCGTCCAAAGAACAGTTTCCCAGAAATCTTTAGGAGGGACAAAGCAGCTCCTTCTCAGCGGTACTTGAAAGTCTGGATCCATTGCAACCATCTGGATTTGGTCCAGTCTTTTTCTTATGCTGAATCATGAACTCTGACCCTAACATAAGCAGGCAAGGCCCCCAAACGTTTAGATTTTTTTTCTGGGTTCTTTTGAGACCTACACAGCCTACAAGTTTCCACAGAAATTAATATTTTTACCCAAATATGCTGTAGGTAGGTCAGGCGTCTTTCAGTTGGAGTCACTCCAGGTTCTCAGTGGGCGACTGTGTAAAACTTCATCAGCATCTGCATAGAGCAGCGTAACATATATCGGATTATTAGTTTATTGCCGCAATATTTGACTACTTTATTGTATAAACTTCCGTGTGTCCAGGTCAAGATTTAAATTATAAAATTTTCATTGGTTTTTATTTTTCTGTAGTTTTGACTTCTGATTTTCAGGGCTTTTTTAATTTTGCTTTGTTTTTTTGCATTTGTTAGCTAGGTTAGCTTTTATTTTTTGAAATTACTTAGGTTAAGTTTAGTTATTGTTAGTTTCATTTATAGTTCTGTTTATTTTTTTATGTATTACAACATGCATACCAGTGACAAAACTGAAAAAGAAAAAGGCACCACCAATGACTGGACTGCCGTACCGCCCATCTTCTGATGTAATGCAGTACAGTGACAAAACCTGAAAAAAACAGCAACTGGAAACTAAACTACTCATTAACAAATAATGATAAAGAAATGAATGAAAACTAAGCGCATCACCTCTTAAAATTCAATTAGTTTGTTGGGATTATTTTGAATGATTCATGTATGTGTTTTTTAAACCATAATATTACCTGTCTGTTAAGTGTCAAGACTAATGTTTTCCCAAGCAGTTTATCTAATTAGGACAGTGATCACCTTCATTGTGTACATAACAAAGATTTGGGGATGAAATGGGAACACAGACAGAGTGGATAATTCTCTCTGTCATCGTGAATTCAGATTGTCCTCGACTGAACGCTGCACATTATCTTGATATGACTGAAGCCAGTGATGTCTCCTCATTTATAAAACATAAAACTTTGTTTAAAAAAATCCATTTGTGTCTATTAATTGCAATACAAATATAATTACATCCCCATGACATTAGTCTCCTGCAGCACCCTCACATCTCCAGATTCCTACTTTGTTCTGGCTCTTTGATGTTCCATGTCTGTTTTTCTTAAGGGCTGTTTGGTTTAAAAAAAGAGAGTTTGTCATCCACAGGCACCCCACCAATCCCACTCCCACTACATGTAAGGGGCTGATTATAAAACAAGATTAAGGATGCCGCCTAAACAACTGTGGTATTTGTTCTCTGTCATTCCTTCTGTGATGCTATTTAAATCAAGATTATTTTGTGTTTCAATCAGTCCTAAAAAAGGAAATCTTCTGTGGGCGTGCTCAAAAATAGCTCTACAATACAACCATGAGCTCTTATTTAACAGATGCCAAGAATAAATGGACCCTAATGAATTGAGACATGAATGCAACCGTGCAGTCCATGAAATTAAAAAATGTTGCGCTGGTGATTGCTTTTAGGCATGAAAGAGTAGAATTAAGCAGCTGAAATAAACCCACGATGAACAGGAGGCGAAGATAAGCTGTGAGTAATAAATGACAAACGTCCCAATTCCAGATCGGCTTGTTCTCCTATGTTCTGTGATTCTGTGAGATGTTTTAAAAACAAAAGGGAGAATTGGACTGCCTTCTCCATGTTGGATACTTTGGATCATGCATTCTCGCTTTTTAAAACCTAATAACCTAACTTTCACCTTTTTTTAAGTCACAAAAGCCTGTTGTTGTCTTTGTTACTGCATGAGGTTGTTTTTTTCCAGACATGTTTATCAGCAGAGATGTGGAGAGAGGCGTTTAAATCAATTTCTGCTACTTGTCTTGTACAGAAAAGAACTATTGATGGTGTAGTGATTTTTTTTTCTCTATGCCTCTTCTGTTGTTTGTTGTTGTCACTCTTCTCTGAGATGGAAAGACTGTCATGCATGTGGCTCATTCAGTTCTGTTTATTTCTGTCTTTCCTCTGATCTTTCATTCATTTTGTTTTCCTTCTTTTATACACTCATTGAAGTCTGACTGGTTGCGTCTCACCGCTGTGACTCATCGGATGTCAGCTCTTGTTCTAAACTTACTGCTGCCATTGTCCTGGCCTTCCTTTCATATGCCCCTTATTTACTCACAGTGTTCCAAAATAAATTTGTCTATAGTTGATTAAATTAAATTAAACTAGAAGTAAAAATGTAGGTATTTTTGTTGAGTATTTGTTAATTCTTTGAAAACCTAAGCATGAAAACCATTGAGTAAAAACCCAACACTACAGAACCTGAATTTTATAAGCAAACTCCGGCCTCTGTCTATCTTGCATCAAACTGCTCTAATCGAGCAGGAATAAATTTGAACTGACTCAGAAAAAGCTGTTTAGGAAAAAAATTCTCAAACGACAAAAAAGATGCATCTGATTGGTGCAAAACTACTGCTTTCAATGTGAGCAGCGTTTTTTGCTTTTTTAAAAAACTCTCCAATTACTCTTCCTCCAACGAGCTTCATGTCTTCCTCTGCAGTTTTCTTTAGTGCTGGTCTGAAGTTTATTTCACTGCTTCAGCTTGCTTCCATCTAGATAAAATGTTTTATTTGTTTCAGAGTTTCAGACCTAATTGTAGCCCCACCCTCCACCATTGCCTACAAATCTGATACCGTGACCATACCCTTAGCTAGGCCAGTCTGCTACATATTTTCAGAGCAACTCTGCTTCCAATTATTACAAGTGTGACTCAACTGTTGCAGCAATGAACCAATTTCGATATTGTTTTGTACGCAGACACACTATCTCTACTGATGAAAAGGCCACCACCGCTGCACGCCAGGCTAATAGGTGGCCTAACCTATTTTCTTACAAAGTTGGCTAACAGGTTTGTAGCATTCAAATTTTGCATTTAGCACTAAACTTTAGGGCTGTTGATTCATAAGTTTTAACGATTCCTTTTAAAAGTAATTTTGCTCTTCCCTTTCACATAAATATCAAATATTAGTTTTAATTTTCATAAGCAGAGGAACAAGCTAAGCAGCATCCCCACTCAGTCATCACTACCCAAACACATGAGTTCAAACTACAGGTAAACCGGACACTGTTTTTGCCTGTTGTTGATGTGTTTTTTGTTTGTTTTTTTCTTTATATCTGTACCGGCCAATATGTGCATGTCTTTTGCCAAATTATTAGTGCATTGAGCAACCATATCTTTAGATTACCTGAAGTGCCATGTAATTACTCTTTTAGCTCCATTGTAACTGCACTGTGTGGCTAGTAGGGGCGTCACCGTCAATTGGTTTTGGTATGTCCTACCGTAGGAGTTTTTGTGTAACAATTTTGTGTCCTCCACAGCTCCTTGTTCACAGTGGGTCCCTCATGGGTCAATTCTCTGCTCTCTTTTATTTGGCCTTCACCTACTCCCCTCTGCTCTGTTTGTAGAAAACATGGCATTTCATTTCACTGTTACACTGATGACTGTCAGCTGTTTTTCCCGTTTGCACAAAATAACACAATCCTGCAACTCAGCCATTGCCTCAATGACATTAAAGCATGGCTTTGTCTTAACCTCCTTGGTCTAAATGAGAACCAGAAATAAGTCATTTTATTTGGACCAAGTTTCTGTCCTTCGCCAAACATGGATCTTGGTTCACTGTTGGTTTATCTCAGGGACTGTGTAACAAATCTGAGGGTAAAGTTTGAATCCCATCTTAAATTTGAGAAACAGATCAGCGATATTGTTTTATTTTTTATTATATTTCATTTAACAATGTCAAATTGCCAAAGTGAAACCAATCTTAGCAAGACCTGACCTGGATAAATTAGTCCACACTTGTCGCGGTTCATCTGGGCTACTGTAAATCTTTGTATGTAGACATTAGCCAGGCATCTCCTACTCTTTTGCAGCTTGCACAGAACTCTGCTGCTTGCTTGATAACTTACACCTGCCATACAAACTGTTATTTGTTTTCAAACGTCTGAACAACTTTGCTCCATCATATCAATCCAAGCTGCTTCCGTCCATAAAAATAGGCTGAAGCTCATAGGTGACAGAGCTTTTGCTGTCACAGCTCCTATATTATGGACTCGTTTACCTCTAAGTGTCCAACATGCCTCCTCTTTTCCTGCTTTTAAATCTGTTTTGAACACACATTTTAATTCTTGGCTTTTAACACTGTGATCTAGTTTTGCATGCCACTAATCCCACTGTGAACCTGGTTATTATGTCTGTTTTGTCTATCATGACACGGAACATGGCCACTCGGTCATGCTCACATGTTTGAAAAGGCAACAAAATTTCCCAGTGCTTCTGTTAAGGTAAAGGCCTTAACAAAAAATTTTGGTGGCAAATAAACGTTCTGTTACTTTCGTTATTTAATCATTTATAATTTTTTGAAATGCCATGAGTTAAAAAAACAAAAAAAAAAAAACATTTTATAATAGGGTTAGTATTACCTCACAAGCAAGATGAGGTTAGTGAATTAACAAACTCCAAAATAAATACATCTTGCCAGGAGCCAATAGAAGCGCTCGACTCGATACAGAAACATTTCAGACCAATGAAATGCAGCTATTTGTATGACATCAATGATGTCAACTAGGGGCGGAAAGCTCCCGACCAGATTTGTAAGAGTTTGATTTATCACTTGACTCTGTGCAATAAATTAAGACTGTGATATGTCTCAGCTGCTACTGCAGCTGTGATTGGCTAAAAACTCGACATGTGAGGCAGATACCCAATCAGCTTGAAGAATTGTACTGAATTTTCCTTTTACAAAAAACTTTCAAAGGGAGAGTTTCCAGATCGATATCATGTAAAGTTTGGAATGAATTATACCTATCAGTCTGGTGGCAAGGTTAGGGTTAGTACACATCATAGCTAAAAATGCTATGATTTTAATATTTAGCATAATTTTTTTCAGTTTTGGATCATTTTGGTTTTGACTAAGAATTGTCATTTTGGTGCATCCCTATTTTTAATCTTATTTATTTATTCTTAACTTGTTCTTGTTTTCTTGTGACGCATTTTTGCCTTTTCTGCGTTTTTTTAAAATCTGCTATAGGAAAAAAAATGACTGATTGTTTTGTTTAAAATTGTTACTATTTTTTTCCTTCTTTGTTTAAATGAAAACTTTTTTGAGCGTTATCATTGTGTCATTCTTATTGTGTAAATAAGAAGAAAAGGAAATATTTTCTTCAAGAATCAGACCCAACAATTCTGACGCACATACAGATTTTCAAATAATTAGCATCGGGCTTAAAAAATCAGTATTGGTTGATCTTTTGTTTAGAGTATTATTATCATTAAGTTATGATTCTTCGATTGTTGTCAGTACTGTTTCTCAATCAAATAAGACAGGGTAAATTTGTTCTGTCAGAGCCTATATAAGTGGGTCTACATAGGTCAGCAAGATTGTTTTGGGGTCTGTGCTTTAATTTGTTAACGTTAAGCATTATTTTGTCTGTATTTAGTGTTCGTTTGACCAAAGATATCCCTAAAGGTGTATAGACTTCATTTTGTTAGCTCCCCAATTTAAAATAAAGATATTTAAAAGTTTTCTTATCCTCTAGAAAAAATCTTTGAATTTCTTTCTTCTTTGTTCGCTTGCATCATGAAATGGGACCCATTTCTCCGAGCATCATACCGTCTTCGAAAACCCAGAGACCGCCTCAGGTCTTCTATGCCCAACTTACATTTCTTTGTTTTTTGTGTTATTCTAGCTGAAGAGATGTTTGCATGCAGGTCAGAGTGTGCCTCAGCCTGTACAAAGATTTGACCTGATTTCTAAGCAAAGCAATCAGTGCGACCATCGGCACGTGTCAGTCTGCGATTTGCACCTCCTCCCCCACTCTCGCACAGCTATAAGGCAGCTCATCTCTGCAGCTCCTAAGCTGCTGGACCGAGTTAAAAAGCCGAACAGCTGCTGGTGGCCCACCAGATGTGGGCTGTGAACCAGAAACATACTATACTGTCTGTTCCCATGTTTCCATGGTGTTTATGACTGTAGGTGAAAACAACATGGAGGATCGACCTTTCCTAGACAATTTGAGTTCTGGTTCGAAACTTACTGCCTTTTCCAACCTTAAGAATAGATTGTTCATTTTTAGGTGTAGATTTTCTATAATTAATTGCCATTATAAAGTGCTTAAATGCTTTATTTTGAACAATGAAAATGTTGTTCTGGCTGTATCTTATCATTTCCTTGTGAAATCCTTCCAAAAAAACCTGACTGTTAGTTCAATTGGTAACTCTAAATTGTCCTTAAGTGTGAGAGTGTCATCGTGTGTCTCTATGTTAACCTACGACAGAGTGGCGCCCTGTCCAGGGTGTACCCAGCCTTATGCCCAAAGCTGACAGGAGATAGTCACCGGCTCACCGCGACCCCGATGGAATTAGGAGAGGACCATAAACCGTCAGTTTATGTCATCTGAACAGAGCAACTTGTCCAGCGTGATTTGTCTGTAATGACCATGGAACTATGAACTGTTTTTGTTATTATCATTCTCCTTGTCCAGCCTTAGTTTTGGTAGATGACCAATGGCTGCGTTTTTATTACAAATGCAAAAACTATTCTGCTAATTTCGCTAATGCAATATTTTAATACTTGGTGTCCTCATGATATGCAAAATCAATGCTGCCATTACCTACCTCTTTGTCTTTCAACTAGGCAGTAAGGTTTAGTTGAAATTTATATGACTTGTGTAATAAGAAAAAAGTGTTTCCATTGCAGTTATAGCAATTTTGATCCAACAGAAAAAACAACTTATTTACGTGAAGCTTTATTTGTCATTATACATACTGGGTACATAAAGCAAAATTTCATGATCAGACTGAGGGTTGGCCTGAGCTGCTGTGACTAATCACGCCGCCACTAATGGCTGACTTTACCAGACCAGCATGTTTTTCTGTTAGGGGAAACAAACCTTTGATTTAAAAAATGCAGTGTTTCCATTTGGCAAATTTATCAATTACGCTTTGATGGCTGATGGAAACCCAGCTATTGTCTTGGTAGGCTTGCAGTGAGCCATCCTCTTTCCATATGGTCAGATTAAAATAAACACAAGTGGAGTCAGTTTACTAATGACATTACTTAGTAAACGTAGGTTGCACTCGATTTTACTTATGGTTTTATGAGTCAATGCATGCTGCAAATTTATTAGAAAAAATATATATAACTTTACATTATCATTATGCACTAATTAGTTTGGTGTTATTAAATAAAACTAATGAAATCACGAGAAAGAGAATTAAACAATATTTTCGTTAACTGAAGTATAACTAAAAACTAGACCTATCAAACACTATAAAAACAAAACAACAAAACCAACTGAGATTCTGATAAGAGTTTACAAAGTAATCCAAACTAACTAGATTTTAAGATAGAATGTGCTTAGTTTTCATCTTTTTTTATTTTTTATAACAAATTAATAGATACTCTCCAGTTGCTGTTTTCGCTTTTTTTTCTCGCTGCACTGCATTACGCCAGCAGATGGCAGTATGGCAGTCAAGTCATTTTTTGTGTTGCTGCAGTGGTCTGTCCTTATCTGGAATCTTATTTCTATTATTATTATTTTCTTTTTGTTTGTTTGTTTGTTTGTTTTTAGTCTGGCCTCCAGTAGGTAAGTTGTATTACATAAAAACTATAACGGACAAAAAACAAAGCTAAAATAAAACTAAGCATTAAAAAAAGAATTTAAAGTACACTAGCTAAAAAATACAAAAATTAAATTAAAGCTAAAATAAAATTGAAAATCAGAAGTAAAACTAAATAAAAATAATAACAAATTAACATTTTTTTAACTATTTAAACCTTAGTTTGAATGGAGAATTGCTTAAAATGAATTTACTGTTTTAAACTAGCGTACTTTGCAGCAAAACTTTAATACTGAAATTATTCTTTATGACCCTTAAAACTCGTTAATAAAATAATCTGTGAATCTTTTTTTTATCATTTTTTCAGCAAAATAGCCCCAGCCTGTAGCTGCCGTCCACACAGACAGTTCCTTTTTTAACTGAAGAGTTCAGTCCTGATAAGTGCATGCAGCCTAGATGACATGGGGTATTTAAGATGTTTTTAGGAGAACTGGGCAGAGAGTGTGTCTAATTATAAATACGGTTTATGGAGTTGATGTAAAGAAACCAAGTCAGCACTTTTAACATCTCAACCTAGGCCTCCCATTTTTAAGCAATCATCCACAAAATCACCAAATAGACATTTGAGGCTTTAGAGCAGGTTTGATCCTTTGTGTTTTTCTTTCTCTGCTGCTGACTGAAGTCTGAGATATTCATGCTGACTCTTGCGCTTAGTGGAAGCGCACTGATGCCTGTTTTTGGTTTCTTTCTGTTCTATTTTTCAACACTTTCGGCCCATCTATGGCTATAATGCTCCTGTCTGTTCGCCCCCACACTTACTCCCCTTACCTACGCTCTGTAGATCTATCTCTCTGCCCTGTAGACATTCTTTTATCCTCCCATCCCTCTGTCTCCCCCTGGCTCCCTGTGCCTTTACTTGGCTGCTTGTTTTATAAATAGCTTGGCCTAGATTACAGCAGCTGCAGTGGCGCTGGCACCGTGAGTTGGTATGGCTGGGCCAAGTGAGGTAAGAAAAGGCTTGCAGCCGAAAGATGGAGAAGCATGCTTTCCTTTGTATAGGTGTGTTTGGGTGCCGCCTTATGAAGACAATAGGCAGGATGTCGCTGCCTTTCTGCAGCACTGGCCCTAAAGTTTGTTTTTAGTAAGTTAATACTTTAATTTTCTGCTTTAGTTTTTAATAAAACACTTGAATAAGAGTTGTTCTTTGAGTACTTGGAGTTGTTCTTTTATAATATATTTTTTGTGATTTTTCTTAGTTAATGAAAAATAATCCTAGTATTTCTCATTTTGCATTGTTCCACTTTGTGATTTGGGTCGTTTGCATGCATGTGAGCACTACAATGATGCATAAATCAGAGCAGCATGATGATCCACTGCCCTGATTCCCCCCCCACCCCCTCTGCAGATCCCTGCTACATCTCATCCTCTGAGCATCTCTACTGTGTTCCTGCTTTTTATTTTCCCATTTATGCGTGCCATGAGTGCTGCGATAACTGTGTTAATTCCATGCCATTCCTTCTGCCTCTTTGAACATTTAACAATGTTTCTATTTTGAAGATGCGTTACTAAAGTAAAGGGCATAAACTCACTCTGGCCAAAGATTTTAATAAATCCAAACACATGCTGTAGCTGAGAGATATATTTTGATTTGTGTGGATTTACTAAAAAGACTCTTGCTTTAACAGCTCCACTTGTCGGTTAGCTACAGCTGAAGCAAACAGATGATACTTAGGGGAATATTTCTAATTTAGGAAATTCACTTTAGGGGTGCTGTTGCTCATATTTTATTTCCCTTAGGCGAAGCCAGGCTTGATTATTTATAACCCCCCCTCCCATCCATTGGATCCATATTGCAGATGCTGGATATAAGTACATGCCTAATGCAAATTTAAAAGGGTGCAACAGGCTTTTAAAGCCCTTAGCAAGTTGCTAGTCAATGTTGAACACCTAGTTCTTAAGTAAATCTTAAAAAAAAGTATATAGCACTTTTTTACAGCTTCTTAAAAACCTTTTTCTTTTTTCATAACGAGTGAATGTACTAGTACACTTGAAATAAAACAATGTTGTTTCCTAAGAGAATGCAATTATTCATATCTGCATAACACATGCTGACTAGACTATAGAATCTGCATGAACAATTTAACAACTCCACAGGGGTAAAGTAGCAAGGAAGAAACCGCTCTGGTTCCATGATCACTTTGAGCGTCCCTTCCAAAGCTTTATGGCAAACACAATATGAGTGATTCATTTTAAACATACAAAACTGTCACAATCACCCTATGTTATTTACCGTTTCTGGCCGACCATACACTTACTGTCAATAAATGTCCAGTAGGACTGTTAATGTCGTCTAGAACTGGTTCTGAAGCAGGAAATTAACTGTTATAATGTATTTTACTAAACTTCTGACTTAGTTTTATTGCAGATTTCAATGGAGGCTGACTTTCCAAACATTTGACCACACTTTTCACATTTGCTCAAGTCACTACTAGATGTTTTCTAAGGTGCTTTGAGAGTCATGACAAATATTTTTGGGAAAATGTGAGATGGGCCTTTGTGTTTCTTTTGGTAACTACCATAGATGCTTTTTTTGCACATTTCCTGATAAGTGTTAAGTCTTGAATAACTGGGGCAGGTGAGTCCAGCAGCAGTTTATATTCTGTACTGTTATTTATTTCTTTCTTCTGGTCTGGATGAGTTTTGCCTTTTGTAGTTTTTTCTTGTTGTTATTTTTTTGTTTGTTTGTTTGGACTAAATTTGCTTTGTCTGCCATTTTGAATGTTTCCCATTTAAAGTTTTTTTTTTTTTTTGGATGATGCATTCGCTGTTCCAGATTGGAAGTTGTTTTCACGACCTTTGTCCCTCATATGTTCTCTAATTTCTTTGTACTGCAGAATGTGCTGCTTTTTTAGGCCTGTTTTTTTCCAGTTGAGTGAATTCTTTTGATCTCTATGATGGATGCAGGAATTTTTAAAAGTGTTTTTTTAACATTATTTGGCAGAACAAGCAGCCTCCCCCTAAGCCAGAGAGTGGCATTTATAATTTTATGAAAGGATTTTAAGGAAATTGTCACGAAAGGTGCACCTTATGCCAAGAAACAATTCATTAACATTTGGTAATGATCCAGATAATCTGCAGGTTTTTAGCTTTTTAGAATTTTTAGGTGTAATTCACAATATGGGGCAAAATCTGCTGCTTGGCAGAGGTTTGCGCTCTCAGAGAGCAAATGGATTTAATTTGAAAGATTTAAGGTGAAAAGTAAATATTATTAAAAAAATTAGAGGGGGGGATACTTGTCAGAGCACAGTATATGTTACAATGCATCATGAACTGCACATTAAATGAAACTCGAATGAAATGAACTCAATCCTTACTAGTGTTGTGATCTGGTTTCAAACCTGTTCTTAGTTAGTTTTCCAACAGCACGCCACACAGGGCATTGCATCATGCATCCCTCTGATCCCTTCTGTACCACCTGATAAGAACCATAAATCACCCAGGATGATGAAGCATTTCTCTTTCTCTCTGGCCTCATTTTCAAAGCTCTGCTGCTCCTCCTCTTTCTTCCTTCTCCTCTTCATTCTCAACTTTTCTTCTCATTCATAATTCTTTGTGAGACTAATAGAAGCCTTGGGATCTTGGAAGCTCTTTACAAAAAACACTAAACATAAAATCAATTGTTTCTATTTTACCAGGATTGTAATCAGCACTTTGAAAGAAATATAATTTCTTTATTGAATAAAAAAAAAACAAATGAAAGAACATTCATTTATCTGAGTAAATGTATATTTTTTTCTGCTTTTCTGATTATTTTATTGACCCATTAGAAACCAACCAAACATACTCACCTTTACAAGCCAGTAGAACCAATGTTGTGAATATTTTAGCCGCTGTAAGAAGTCAGAGGCTGGATAAATCCCACAACTTTGTTCTTATGATGCATTTTAGCACATGACAACCGTAACAGGGCACTTTGTATTAAACTTTATCTTAATACACAGCTTACCAACATCTGGTCATTCCTGTTAGTACAGCTGATCAAAACAAATGGGTCAAATAAAGAGGTCTAGGCAGATACTATACAAACCAAAAAAAAACACCAAAAATTATTTTCATGTGAAAATAAAGCAGTATAATCCAATATATGATCATGTTTGATTAGAACTTTTGGAACCTGAAAATAATTTTTGCTCCAGGTGCAGCATCAACATTTTTCAAATATTTGGTAGCTTTAGGTCCTACTTCACTAAACACAGAATAGTCAAATTATTTTAACAAGCACTACTCACATCTAATATTTTTGTGTTTCTTCACACTTGATGTCGGACTTTCCCTCTTTTTTTTATACCACAACTCTTGGAAATTACTTTCTTGTTAACTTAATGCACGCAAGTGCAATATTGGACATCGGTTCACTTGGTCTTGTTATGGTAAATATTATCAACGCTACAAAATGGATATAAGTGTAAGACTCTAAAATAATGTCATTAATAAGTTGGAAACTTTGAGATAATTGGTCCAAATTTTTATGTACCGGGAATCTTCTGTTTCAAGTTTTTTTTTTCTCCAGACTATGAATATCTGTAATCCTAATTTTTCCCTAAGTTTTAGAAAAATAATTTTTTCTTATATTCAATAAATAAATGACCAGAACCTTCGACTACATTCATCTGAATAGAACAGAGGCGATTTAAAAGAAAAGATGACACTGTGGCACAGCTTTGTTATCGCTGAGCGCGTGATTAATGAGCTGTGGGAGAGCTTTGGAAAGAATGTCTAAACCTGTCGAGTTACGTTCATGGTGGTGCCTTTTCATAGTGTCGTAAATTGGAGAAATTAAAAGATTTTCTCTCTGGAGAGGAAGAATCTGACAGCGCTTTGCTTAGATATGATATGTGTGGCCAGTTTTATCTGTTACAGACAGATTTTCCCAAACTGGGGTGACTGATGGGTCGTCTGCTGGAGGAGTGGGACAGTCATTTGCACATATCTTCCTCATGTTCTCCGTCTGCTAGCTTTGGACAGAACCTAACACACACGCAGACATAAATAACTCTAACCGCTTAGGGCCTCAATATTAATGGCTCATGGAGGCTTAGCTGTCTCAGCTGCTTGAGCAATTATTATCATCGTTATGAAATGAAGGGCTGGTAGGAGAGATGATCTGAGTGATGCAAAGAAGACATAGATTGTTATGCAATGCCGTAATGGGTTTGGGAATTTTTTTTGAGTGATTGTTCCTCCATGGCATTGGAAAGTCAGATTAACAGGATAATGAAGGGAACATGTTTCTGGCTGCAGTGGTTCAGTCAGCTGCTGCTTTATTGGAAATGATGCCGTTTATCTAAAATCAACAGTCCAGCAATAGAAGAGCTAAACTTGTAAGATGTACTTTAAATGGTTTCACAACTGAGTCATTGCAGAAAGTAAAAAACATCTGTATTTTCGGTGTTTGTATCATCAACCACTTTCAGCTCGTTTTTTTTTTTTTTTTAGGACCACTGATAAGTCATGTTTGTCTGTTTTTTTGTTTGTTTGTTTGTTTGTTTTTTGGGGGGGGGTTAACTATCCAGCTGTGGCAACTAAAGTCATTCAACTTTAAGAGCTTCACACTCGGTGTTATGTCATTATGCCTTAAGAGAAAACCAAAAACTTTGATTAGGTGGAAATGTTTTGACAGTGTAGCTAAAGCTGTTTTAATTATGATGCCAGAAACCAGCCGAAGAATTGTCGAGATTTGTAAAATGTCCAGTTTTAAGATAGAAAGAAATTGATTTCTATCTTTCTATTACTGTGATTGTGAAAACCCTCTACCAACATAATTCAAGGCAATAATGATAAATGGCTGTGGGACTATTTTTTTGCTGAAGTGCATTTTTCTCGCACACAACTGTTTGAGAGACACTTTTCTGTGACAGCTCTGTGGAAATAAAACAGTAATAAGAAACGAATAAGCAGAATAAACCGGACTGCAAAGAAAAAAAAAATCTGCAGTGCGCTCTGCACGGATCGTCGATCAGCAAGCAAGAAAGTAGTGGCGTAAAACCCGACGAACGTAAGGCTGGTGATGACGTCAATGTGGAGCCAGGACCTGGGAGGGGAGGGACTGAGATCTGTCCGACTGCTGCAACATCACTTTGAGCAGCGCTTCAGAGCAGAAAGGAGCCCCGCTGCTGCAGCTCTCCCTCCGGACAAACCCGCTGGACGCTACCGTCGCTCCCCGGGAAGGAGAGCGCTTCTCTGCGAGCCGCTGAGAGGAGCCAGCCGACTTTTAGCTCCATTGCGTCTTTCCTACCAAACACACAGGGGAATGCCATCCATAAATATGAAACTGGAGATGGTGACCATCATCGCCTGTGAGGTAGACAGCGAGGTGTTTACATCAGACAAAATGCAGGTAGGGTCTGACTCCCACATTCTGGCTCTAATCGTCAGTTTGCCCTTGATTTGTGGCTCTGCTGCTGTGCAGAGGTGTGCCTCAGATCCGACCACTGCATGCTGTCCTATAGACCTGCATGCATGTCTTGGTGACGTTGATTGCAGCCCCCCCACCCCAGTTAGGATTTTATCAATGGGATCCGGAGCTTTCCAAGACG
>JAUZNJ010006850.1:30562-44019 GCA_034780135.1 Jordanella pulchra
CCCCCCCCCCCCCCCCCCCCCCCCCGCACGCACGGCGATGAATGAAATGCGAACAGAGTGTTTGGTTCTAGATTTTGAATGCAAGATGGTTCTATCTTCTGAATGGATGCAAGAACTGTGGTTCCTTACTGGGACAGGTGTCAGGGTTAGAAATAGGAGGAATTTGATATAAACAGGGCAAATGACTTAACAGTCCAAGAAAGAAAGACGCATTTTAGGGGAATGAAAGTGGGGCCGCTTTAAGACGCAGTCGGGGACAGTTAACCCCCCTCCCGCACTCAAAACAGCCAGACAGGCACACATACCTTCCCTCCCCTCCCATCACAGCAGCACTGCAGGTGTTACCACGTTAGAATCGCCTTGACTAAAGAAGTGACACTTAAATGATTAATTGTGCAAATTGAATTCATTGATATAAAGCATTTAGATAAAATGACTTATGTTGGTATTAAGTAATATTTATCTATATATTTTTGTAAGATATAAACATTGCTTTGGTGTTAAGATCAACTCAACACTCTTTAGACACACCTATTAGAGACCAATATGTCAGCATGTGTTACATAAAAAATGACAATGCTGTGTGTGAAAATCACACATCAGATGCACCGCATTCATGTGCTGCATTCAAACAGTATAATTGGCCAATTGAACTGACTCCACTTCTCCTTGATGCACTCACCTGATGAAGATTGTGTAGTTATGGAAAATGGGGGGGGTCATGACGGAGATACAGGTGGATAATAGAAACATTTAGTTTAATTTTAACCATGTTTTTTATTGTATGTTCAACAAATATACAGCATTTGCTTAATTTCATAACACCATGCATTGGTAGTTGGACGCTATAAATAAAGGACCTACATTGCATTAAATATGTTGCATATTTAGTCGCAGGTTTGTCTGCAGCTGCGGGTAAATGTGACTTAAGGTGATTCTCAAAACCTCACTTATGCTTCTGTTTCTTCTACTTAATGGCTGTTTAATGTAACACATATCCTCTAAAGCTGCTGTTTGCATGTCATCAGAGTCTTTTAAAACAGGACATTAAAAAAAAGAGTGAGAAAAGTGAAGGAAAAAATATCTACGTTTAGTTCAGAGTGCCACTCACTCTAGATTACGTCAGTGCTCTGATGATTCTAAAGGCCACATTCAGACCTCCTCCACCTTGTTTGTCACTTTTCTGGCAGCCTGTTGTGCATCTAATCATCCACGTTCACTTCTGCCGTTTAGGATGTCACGACCCACTCTATTTTATTTAATGGGACTGAAAATATGTGCGCACATCGGGGCGCACCAACAATGGGTGCTGACCACTGACTCAGCCCCTGCGGTGTGTGTCCTCCCAATGAGCCAGGCAGCTGCTGCGATTTTTTTTAAATTTTTTTGATCTATCTAACTATCATTACAGCTTCTGCCCACTGCAGAGAGGCCTAGGGTAAAGGCACCACTGTGGCACCATGCAGTGCCTCTATAAAGATCCGGATCATTATGGTTAAGATTAGCCTGGAAAAGAGAATTAAAGAAAAGCATAGTTAACTTGAGCGTCTGTCTTGAAATGTAAGCATTATCCTCCTAGATTCCCACTCCGTATGATCTAAACCCTCCTGTCAGCCCACCTGTTACAGATTTAACCCAAAAAGTAAGAGCATGTGAACAATTAAAAGAGCAGACAGCGGGCTGACTTTCTAAAAGGCGTAAAGAACAACACTAATCCTGTGTCCTGGCACACCATTTGCGATGGGGAGATCTGTGGGAGAGGACAGATTAAGGGAAGGCACGTGGGGGGTGGCTTCTGATTGAGCTCACCTCACTGTCAGCTGGCTGTATTTTCTCATCATTCAACAATGTCTGACCCTGTCTGCGGTTCCTGTTTACAATAATGTACCTAAATCAGATGATCAGAGCCAGTGTGAGGATTGCTGCTTTGTTCGGATCTTTCAGGGAAAGATTAGGCATTTGTTTCCTGAATGGAAAAGGGGGAAAAAAGAATAGCAAGGTTTAAAATTAGAAAGATCCCTTGTTGGTGGCTACGGGGCTGTGGAGCCATTGTTTTGACACCATTGAAGCAGCTTGCCTACGCCTTGGCTCCGTCCCTGATGGTTATGTCATTAATGAGCCACACAAAGAGGCTGTGGGCTGAACAGGTTGTTTTTAACCAATAATGCCACTGCTGTTGGCACAGTTGCCTCCCTTTTTATTTTTTTTCTGACACTGGTTAGATGAGCCTTTTTTTTATGCTTTATAGAAAGCGAAGCAGCCGCTCGGTTTGTCGGGTTCGGTGAGACGGGGCTGGTGTGCTGACTTCACTTTATGTGTGCATGTTTTGTCACAGCACTAATGTTACGTGGAAAATCTGCTGGCATCAGCAGATGACAACACAGGACACACGGTGAAGGTCACTGCATGTTGGCAGTTAGTGGATCTGTGACGGAGTGCAGACTGTGATGCACTTCTTTACATTTATAGTCTGCTCTTGATTTATGGCTGACATCTGCTACAGGGACGCAGCCCAAGACATGTATAAAAAAATATAATCAAAAAGTTCTTTTTTTTGGCAATTCACTGAAATAAGTGGAACTTTCGATGGATTAATCAGAGAGGTATATTTATGTGGTAAAACCCCAAAATCTATTTGCAAAAGTAAAAATATTATGGATCATTTAAATAATATAATATATTCTTATGTTATGGCTTCTAACAGGATGAGAAAGATCACTGACCTGACAGTTCTTCAGCACACAGTCGTTAAACAACAGCAACAGCAAATAGAAGCCACATATTATCGTATCCAGGTTTGTTGATGAAAAGTTGAGTGGAAGAAAAAAGTATGGCAAAAAAGTAAGCATATGCATTATCTTAAAAAAAGGACCTCAGTTAATTATGGAAACTGTCCATACGTGTTCCTCTGTAGCCCAGGTATGATGCTCTGATGTCGAGAAGCATCAAGAACACAGTTGTAGGCGCTGTTCCAGATACGATTGTCTGTGATGCGCCTTGAAGCTCTGACTTTACCTGTAATCTACATACTGTACATTACTTTAGAAACCGGCTTTCATTTTTGCTTCAGTCCTCCCAAGGCTGCTATCTCTTTTGTTTGTGAATGTTTTTCTCTTCCAATTAGTATATTAATATATTGCACTTCATGAACATCTATGGAAATGATCTTTTGTAGTTGCCACCTCCGATGCAGCAAACCAGCATTTTCTCCAAGGTTGTGGAGGTCATAATGTAAAACTTTTAACAGAAATAAATGTGTAATAATATACACATTTAAATTTATGAATTATATTGCTGTAACAAAGTTTTATTTTCAGTCTATTTAGATATATCAGGGCTTTGCAGCCTGCAGTGTCAGGATCAAATGTGGCTCTTAGGCCTCTCTGGTGTTACCCTTAAAAACTGAATAATTTATTTTTTTGTGGAGGGAGGCAATTAACATTTTTTAACCAAGTTTATTACAAGGTTTTAATTGCATTTTAATCGCACAATTGTTTTTTAAATTCCGCTGTCAGGATTATTCACCCATTCCATTGGTTGTAAGTATGTTTTTAGCCTTTTTCATAAACCCCCAATATTTTATGTAGTTTATTCAAAAAAGTCCTTCTGTAGAAGTGTGAACAGTGAGAATTAGTTATAGCACAATTCTTTCCATTAAATATGATATATAGCAACAAGGCATTCAATATTGCTTATAAACGGAGGATAGACTTCCATTTTTAGTTCAGCGATGCATAAAACGTTGCCTTTAGGAACTAAACAGTTGCTATTCAATATGCAGCATTAAGTGCAATTAAAACACTTATCATTGGGGCTAATTTTTCTCATTAAGACAATTACTAACACAAATGATCAAAATTCCTTCCTAACTGCCAGCATTATTCGGATAGATATTACACTTCTTATGGTGACATAGAGGTACTTCCACCATAGCTTAGATGTTCATACTAATTTAAGGTATCGAGATCAAGCTATGATAGTTTTTAGGCTTAAATATCCCCTGTGAACCAGGTCCTGTGATGCCACTGGTGCATCAGTTTATGGATGTACAAGAAACAGCGGCTGCAAAGGTTCCCGCTTAAGATTTTAGTATGTATATAAGGAAATACAATTACTTTTGTTTTCTTTTTAAATTAAAATGTTAAAATGTTTGTAATTATGTAATAGAAATGAATGTGTCAAGTGCCACTTTTTATAACAAAGACAATGGTTTTCTTAATTTTGGGAGATCTGTGATCGGCAGATACTTAGATTTAAAACCAATCTTTTCCACAAATCTTATCTATGTCTGCAAAGGTGCTCTCAATGCTCTAAAGTTTGATTTGTATTTGATATCAGTCACTTGATTACTGCCCTTCAGTAAGATAGGATTGAAATATTCAAGTGGTTTTATGAACTTGCAGTGTATTTAAAAAAAAAAAAAAAAAACTGTATCGGTCAAAATTCGGAATCGGCATGTCAGGCTTTTTAAAGATTAGGAATCTGTTATCAACCAGAAACCTGTAGTTGGTGCACCTTTAGTTAGATGTTTCTTTTAGTTCTAAAATCCTTAAATATTATTGTGCTTAATTTTTTACCTTTCAAAATAAAAGTTTATTTAGTAGGTATTTATTAAATAATTCTCTCTTTGAGGGCAATTTTTATTTTGTAGCATTGGGGGCAAATTGAGATTTTCTTGCTGTGCGTTGCCTCAGACACATGTATTGATTTACATTCAATCCAAAGCAAGGCTTTGGGTCTTAGGGGTACTTTGAAAATAATTCTCGTATAACTGGACCTGTTTATACCTGGTTGCGTGTACCATAAGAACACATCACAAACCAGAAAAGGACAGCCATTTTCAGCTCCCACATGCAGAAGAACTATAGTTACACTGAGACAGTCTCACACTTATACACCTCAACCACCACAGTGAGTCAGCGCACTCTGAGCCCGAGAAACGTCTCTGTCAGCAAACACACACGGAGATAAACAACTCCTGAAGACTCCGGAGAAAATTTCCATCGACCCGGTTCGCCCTGTATTGTTCTGCTACCAATCTGTCGAACGCCATTTATCTGCGTCTTCTTTAAAATGTCTGTCTCTCTTCTTACAGTAATGATGTCATCTCAGACAAAGGAAAAGGTATTTATTGACTTTGTTCAGTCAAACAGAAGTGAGTTTTACTGACTTTTTTTCTATTCTTGCTCTGCAGCCTCATATAAGGTAATATTGATCCTCCTTTTATTTAGAGTTACGGTTTTTAATCTATACAAAAATAAAATCATTTGATATATAAGTAGCAAAAAATGCTAAAGCTTTACTTGGATAATTTTACCTTTAATGTATGAAACATGCAAAGACTTTCACCTTAGGGCAGGAATCCTATTCTGCTTTTATTTTGTTTATTCAGTTACTGCTGCTTAATAATGAAAAACAGCGAAAATTTAAAAATACAGTTGAACTATTTTCCCTTAAAAGACTCTTATTAGGGATCATCAGATTAATGCAGTTTTTCTTTGATTCCTTAAATTCCAACAAAAGTACATTTCAGGCTACAAATGCATCAACCAACATGACGGCCATTGCTGCATTGGGGATAGTTTCTTCTTAAACTTCAAGACAACATAAATTAGAAAGTATGTGCAGCAGCTTCATGGAAGCTGCAGGACTTATTTTTTGTAAATGTCTTACTGTCCCATAAATATCTGAATATGTAGGTCAAACCTTAAAGAGGGACAGAAAAGCAATTGAAGCAAATGAAATATCAAAAATAGCCCTGTTAAAAAATGCTTTTTCAAAACTTTTCACTCAAGATTTACTTATTTAATATGATGCATCTTTACCAGATGATAACAATAACAAGAATGCAGCTGTAAATATCCATCATTTCTAAATGGATTCTTATATTAATCATGAAGATTACCAAAGATTGATTTATTTTTTTTCTTTTAAATGTGTTTTGCGATGTCCTTACAGTAACCTTAAACTACCATTACCTCAGCAATCCAATTAAGAGCTGAAAGATAACAAATCAAAAACAGCTGATTCTAAATCTTTTAAATTGCAAAGAAATTGATTCTTGGACTTTGAATCAGTACCAATTGTGTGCTAATTTAACACTGGACTATCAGTCCCTCTTTTTCTTATTTATGTTTTCATCCTAAATGCATAACACTGGTAGTCTACTTTAATCAACCATAACTCATTGAATGGTGTTATTGGAATCTCAAAACCACACTTTCGATCCTTATCATGTCAGACTCTGAGCATCTGTTTGGTGTTTACTGAAGACACAGGCTCACAGCCAATGTATACAGACGGTTGATGGTGTCATGTTCGGTGCTGGTAGGAAACCAGATCCAGATCTTGGTTGGGTTGAGCGATCCTGACTCTGAGCTTTGGGGCTCAGGTGTGCCCTCCCCTCTTGGTCCGGCCGCCGGGCAGGTGGAGATAGGGAGTTCATGTTGACCTGAAACCTTAGAGAAGTGTTTGGACTCTTGTTTCAGATGAAGGGGCTGAATCCGTGTCCGTTATGGTGACGTAGAACAAAAGGACCGTCTCCTGGGTGGGGAGTCTGGTTACCATGTGACAAAAAGGCTGCAAGTGATCAGACAACATTAGAAGGTCTTGTAATGGAACGTAGAGGTTTGTTTCTAAGTCATCAAAAATCTGGAAGCAGAAAACTTTCTCCAAATTTAACATTGTTTTCTTCTCCTGCACAAAAGGGTTTAATAAAGACTCTGGGGTGTTCTCAGTGTTGCAGGCTGTAAGCTAAAGAACAATAATTTAAATAGAGATGCATTTATATATTAGCCAGAGATCAAAAAAGAACGATTTTCCACTATTCAGTGATGATTGGATATCCAATATTTTTTAAATGAATCAGAACTAGTAATAGAATCCCACTACATTCATTTTAAAAAATGCATATAGTTAAAATTGAGTACGTGTTCCTTATTTTGGTATAAAAATCAAATAAAACAGTAAGAAATATGACATAGAATCAGATAAATTTCTGGATTTTTTTTTAATTCCCTCTCGTATGAATTAGCCTTTAGAATAGAAAATCTAAATCAGACCTTAAATTAAACTTAAAAGCAGTTTAGCAGCATATGTCAAAACTCTGCATTTCTACCAGTAGTATTTATTTATTGAAATTGTTCCACACAAGTTTTTTTTTAACATATCATTTCAAAATTCTATTCTAATAAAACCAAAAACGTCTTCATGAAGGAGCAGTCAAAAAGGAAGTAGTATTTATATCCTTGGATAAAACCTGTTCCTGTGGCATGTTCTTGGCATGTTACGTAACGTTGTGTAACTTTTTCCATTAAGGCTCCCTCTAAAATACATGGATCTGCGTGGGAGCCTGTTTTCATGCTTGTATGTCAAGTGTCAAAGGAGAAGGTTTGTGTTCGTGTGAGCATGGGTGTGTTCAGCCCCACGCCTAAGTGCTGCAGAGGAGGAAAAGCTCCTGCTTCAATAAAATCCATAATGACCAAATTGGTGCTAAGAGGATTAATGTGTCCCCAAATGCCATAAACTGATTTCAAGCTCCCTAATGTGGACACATGGGCCTTAAGGGAACGGCAGCAGCGCCAGCGCGTCGGCCCCCTGTCGATACAGCTCCTTATTCAAGCTATTGATTCCACTGTAATAAAAGCTGCTCTCTTTAGATGCCTGCTTAGGGCTTATGCTGACTTCCACAGTTCAACTAATAATTAATCACGCTGTTTTTTTGTTGTTGTTGTAATTCCAGGGTTTGTTGCATTTTTGTTCCTGGATAACCAACCAGTGAGGCGAATATTAGTTGTTTAAAGTTCTAATATGCTTGGAGGGCTTTTTTTTTCTCTCTGAAATAAGAAACAATTTCCTGTAGAACAGATATTGCTTTTATCTTTCTCCATTTATTTGGTAAATCTTGAATGCAAAACTAAAAAGAAAAAATGTTTTCTTATATAGTCTGTTCTTTCTTATTAAATACTTTATTTATAGGTTATATATAAAATATTTCTGTTATCAAACTTGCATTTTTTTATTCTTAAATTGCTTTGGGTTTCAAAATGTAGCAAAATTGGAAAAATATATCTCAAAGTATTTCACAATTAAAATTTGAAAAAAATGATTAAAGTTGTTTTTTTCAATAAATGGTTTATTCGTGTTGCAGCTTATATTATTTTCCTACCTTTACTTCTAAAAACCTTGATAGATGGATAGATGACCTCAGCTGCTATTCTGGTAAGTTTATCACTTAGAGGATTTAAAATAGCTTTTAAAAAGCTTAAAACCCAGGAGATGTTTTTAGGTTGAGCTACAGTTTTTTCCATCGTAGAGATGGTTGAAGAAATAATAACATTATATTATTGCTTTTCTGTGGGCTGGTGAAAGAAGTGAGATACATCTCTGCAGTTTAGAAAATCAGATTTGGAAAAAAAGATCAGAAACGCCCTCATGCTTAGATGATGTTGTTGGAAATTTCTGGCAGGTTTAACAGGTTGGCTAAACTTCAGTCGAAAGCTTTAACAGTTTTCACTTACTCTAATGGAAAAATATTTGTATCGGTCATGGAAAATTTACAAAATGTGATTTAGAAAATATTTCTGCAAGAAGTTTGCACAATCATGTGAGTTTTTTTTCCCTCCATTGCCACCTCTACTGTCTACCTTCCTTGCACCCTGCAGTTTAGTTACTGTTTGCTGTGAAGGAGAGAACAGTAATTAATCACAATGGTCCAAACTAATAATAAATGAATTCCTTTAATATTTTAGCACAATCTTTTATTTGGTATTGCATTGTTATTGTGTGGTCTGATAAGAAGCTATTTCTCAGCTCTGTCACTAAGCTACTAGCAGCACACGAGCTCAGCCTACTATTGGTGCAGAATCCTTTCATCCTTTGACCTGTTAAAATGTGTTAAACAGTGTTTTATATTCAATGTGATTTTTAAAAAGTACACTTTGATTCTGCACCACACCAAACATCTGTTGTTTCAGTGTATTCACAAACTAAACTTCACGTTTTTGTAAAACATTAAGTCTTAAGCATTGAAATTATACTAAGATCAGTTTCGGTGATTCAATTTTATTAAATGTGATCCTAATAACAAGAGAAGATGATCTCCAATCACATCTCAGGACATTTTAACATTCTGTTATCTGAATTAGAGGAAGCATTTAAATAATAAATAAAAATAGTCCAGGTTTAGAGCCTTGTAGAACCCCGCTTTATGATCTTTGTCTATTCAAAACAAAGCAAAGTATTATTGCTCCCTCAAATAAGAGCCAAAGAATCCTGCTAAAAACCACACAGCTTATTTATCAGTATGTTATGAGATGATTATTGGTTTCCAATTCAGAACCGGATCCAGTAAAGTGAACCAAAGCCTTCTGGTTGCATCACTGTTAGGATGTAGGTCATTTAAACTGTTTAGCAGTGCTGTGGTCTAAAATAACACTGGAATTCATTTAAATATTGGTTTATATGAAAACTAGTTTATGTGTTTCAGCTCTCTCTTCTCTTTCAATAGAGCGAATACCTGCACTTTACTACTCTGCCACCTTAAATCCCCACTGAAGGAACCTCATTCACATTCTCTAATAAACAGCATTGGTGCTCAAATGATTGTGTGTCAGCAGCACCAACTGGCTTCTTCATTCTGAGTCATGCCCTAAGTAATGTAGTCACCCTGATGACAGCCTTTCCACAAAAAAACTGCCTCATCACCAGAGAAGCCATCAGCTGTACGCTGTGCTGATGGCTGCAGTTCACAAGGGTTAATCTCAACTTGTTGGCCATATGCCGCCCTAGTTTGCTTCGTGGTTATCAGAATATGCTGGAAGTACCACTTTCAAAGTCTGTGAAATGCATCCGATATATTCCCTCTGTAGTTTGAAGGCTTTTTTTTAAACCATTTAAGAAAAAAGTTCAGGAGTGAGTTTTATCTGAGTGCATGGAGCATAGAGTTAGCTGGGGCTCCCCTCCCCTACATGTTGCCAACTGTTAGGGAATGTTTGAAAACACAGACAGATATGTAGTTTGGCTGCCTATACATCTAAACCATAAAAAATAGTTTTGGATGATTACAGTTAGAAGTAACTTTATCTGCTAGGTCTGTTCAACCATTATTACCAATAACTATCCATTTTTTATACCTAGGGGTTGCAGTTTGCAGGAAATTCTCATATCTTAGCCTTTTTATGACTCTTCAGTTCAATTTATTTTTGTACTGATCTCTTTTTGGGCCAGTTTTAAGTCTGGAAGTGACACCCTGCTGGTAGATGATATTTATTGGATCATAAGATATTTGTTCATCATAATAAATATTTTATCCAGAGTTTTTAAAGTAGCTCTGACTCGCCCTAGTGGCGTGTGCAATTTATCAACTGTAATACAAATATAATGACAGGCAGCTAACTCCCCTCTAACATTAAGTTTATCCACACTGGGTAAATTCATTTCTGTTCATTTTAAACACACTTTATTAATTCCAAAGGTAAATTAAATAAATCAATAAAATAAAATAGATAAATGAATTAATCAAATATGCATTATATTACCCCCTAAGAAGCAGAGGTGGTCTGAGTTAAAATTTGAAATATCATTGACTTAGTATTGATTGACAAGGCAATGGTAAAAAAAACAGGAGTGTTTAAGGTAAAACATGTGGCTTTAAACTGGCTGAAAGTTAACAGTCTACAGGTTGGAAGAGCTACTGTAGGAACACCCTGTGAGTTGCATAATGGTAACTTATAGAACCCTGTGGTCAGTAATGGCCACACTTACCACTTTAATTAAGCCTATGTAACTAGGAGATACATGAGAGCTGCGACTCCACACCTCCTTCCCTCCTGCTCCATCCTAAATGTGTAAGGTTTCTCTTGTTGCATAAGCAAAGTGTTCACCAAGCAGGCTTTATAGAAATCTAAATATATTTATATTTATATATATATCTGATCTAGATTTGTATTTTTTTCTGACTTCTTTAGACGCTGCTCTCCTTTTTTTTTTTTTTTCTTTTAGCCGGCATATCTCTTTTTAGAACTCTTGGTGTACACCCTAACCCTTTTTTTTTTTTTTTGAAGGTTGGAACTAACTATTCATTATCCAGTATAGCAGGTACATGTTTCACGCAGCTGTTCTAAGTTAGCTACAATGCTGCATGATGCATTTCTTTAAAAGGAGTGCAGAAGGTGACAACAAGCAGATAACGTATGAAGTCGGTAGATTGTAAAACAATAGTTTAAACTCTGAACAGATCTGAACATACAGAGAGGATGGAACAACTGCAGACCAACCAAAACATGTCTGTCCATGTAAACTGGCAGGCTGGGAAGCAAGAGCATTTTTTAAGAGAGGCTACTGTATCTAAAGGCCCATATAACTTTGGAAGAGCTGCAGAGAGGCAGCGCTCAGGTGGTAGATTCTGTTAAAAGAACAACTATGAAACTGGCCTTAATGGAACACCAGCAATAAAAATAAAACATTCAGAATACGGTGATCTGGTCAAATGAGATCAAAATTAAAGTTATTGGCCTACATGCAAATCAATTTCACTGTGAGGGTTGTAAACTTGCATTGTGGTAGCAGTATGATGCTGTGGGGGTTGTTTTTCTCGAGTGGGTTCAGGGAAGCTGCTCATGTGAAAATCAATGGATTTAAAAGGAGGACCTGTGAGATTCTGCAGAAGACTTGAAACCTAAAACATATACCTATTCCTAGAATGCTGTCATTTATACCAAAATATGTGCAATATGTGGCCCAGCCAAAGTCCACACAGGAATTCAACTTGGGAATCTGTGGGAGCACTTGAAAGCTGGTGTCTGAAAAGTTCCCACAACAAATATGGCTGAGCTTAAAATAGTTTTCAATGAAAAGTGAGTGGAAAGTGTTCAACGGGAGAAAGAGCTTGTTCTACAAAAATATTGACTAAAGGAAGCAGAAAATAACACTTTGCAGTTATGTGTTTGCAAAAAATATTGCAAATTATGTATCGTTTTCACTTTAAGAGAAAATGTTAAAGGGGTCAATAACTTTGCAACTATACTTTAAATTCAAACTGCAGTAGTCATTGAAATATCAACAAGTGCATAATTTTCACTTAAAGAAGTGCTTTGAAATATTTGATAGCTGATATAAATTTAACTTTAAGTAACAGAAGGTGCTAGAAAGAGAGGCTTGAACGTCCCTTAATGGCTAAACATGCAGACATCAAATTGATAAAACAAAAAATGTAGAGAAACATTATTATAACAAATCAAGTATTGTTTGGCCCAAACTTGGCTGCTGTTTCATTTATTTTTTCTTTTTCTCATCAACAGCACAGGTGCAAAAGGGGAACATTGCAATGGCAGATGAGCGGGCCCCTTTGCAGCCAAGCGTAACCTAACACCCTTCTCCTGTTCCCCATTACCCTTCACCTCCCTCCTCTCATTCCCTCAGGATGTTCGCTCATAAAGAGCCCATAAATTAGTGATCAACATGCTCGCTTGTTAGGTGGGTTTATCAAACATTGGTGCAACACGGTGAGCTTTTATGAAACACGATCTCAGAGCTTTCCCTCCCTCTGCTCATGCCAAAACATCAATTTAGCTTAAGGAAGTAGCCACGCTGAGCGTCTGGAGGGGGGTGACTGTAAACCTTATCAGTTTTACTCATGGCGTCTGACATGTGAGTCATAGTAGCTGGCTGTGGCTCATGGAAAATTCACAGCTTAAATAAGGGCTTAAGTGGGCTCTGTTGAAAGGCCAAACAAGTGCTGTGTTGTCATTCTCAAGAAAATTATGATTGTATCGCCAGCAGAATAACGCACCAACAAACAATGGCTCATTGGCCTGAAATGTAAACCAAAGTTTTGCTACGTTTGCATGTTTCTTTTTAAAGCTGATCTCTGTAGGACATTATCCCCAGCCTCAGCAATACATTCCCTTTATGACTTTGATTGATTCATCTGTTGATTATTTTTTCGATTAATAATCGGATGGTAAAAGGTTCCTTAAAGAAGATTTTTTACAGAATTAAACCTGAGGAATTCTGGAGAGAGCTTATTGACGAACGAAAACGTTTTTTTAATCTTAAATGAAAAGTATTTATATGTTTTTTTTACCATTTTTGTACAAATTCTGCTCTAAGTGGGGTGATCTGTCAGCTAAAGGTGTGATTTAGAGTCTCTATACTCCAGTTAACGGTTAATCGATTGCTAAATTAGTTGATGATTATTTCAATAATCGATTAATCATGATTAATCCAATTAATTGTTTCAGCCCTAGTCTGAAGCTGTCATTGGCCACAAGGTATCTGGAGATGACAAGACAGCTTACAAGTTTTAGAAGATTCTCCAGTCCAGGTGAAACTCTTAACATACATTCACCACAGGCATGGATACCAAATATACTTGCTGTTTTTCGTCAAGCATTTGAGCTTTTCCCTTTTTTCTTTAAGTAAAGAAAAGTACAGAGCATTTAAAATAAACACATTCA